>BMAO01010516.1:0-27722 GCA_019973975.1 Trichonephila clavata | reverse complement strand
AATGGTATACTGTCATAAACTAATTGACTTTGGAAAAGTTTATTTCTAAAAATAAAAATTAATAGAAAAATATCCCATTTATTCCTAAATGGTTATTTCAGACAGTTTATAACATCTAATTTGATCTTCTATTGTTGACATATTTTATCCAAGAAGTTTCTTTTCCATTTCAAAGATTGAAAGAAATAAAACATTCGATTGCTGAACATTTTTCCCATTTTTTTTTTTATCTAACATATACACCATTTGTTAAAACTATATTAAACACAATTTCGACTGTAAAAAAGCATGTTTTGAATCACTTATTATTTTCAAAAAAGTTAGGGAAAGGGGAAAACATACCCTGTCCACCTAACGGTGGACCAACTCCCATTGTACAAAATACACAACTCTTTATACTCATTGCTCAAATTATAAAACTGTAATTTGCATGAATTATGTAGTTCTAAGGTATTCGTAGCCTAGAGTAAATTCACTTTTAAAAATATCCTGGCGCCATCTGTTGCAGCTAATCTTAACTACGTCAAAAATTTATTACAGCAGCACGAAAAACTTTTTTTTTATATTTTCAGATGAAAGGAACCACCAACTTTTTTCCAGAAGAAAAATGCAAATAAAATACACACTCGGCACTCGTTCTGTTAGCTGTAATTTTTTTAATTGAAAAGTAAGCTCTATAAAGTGATCGCAACTAAAGACAGATTTAAATATAATAGGTTATACTTAATTTTTTTAACTAGTTCTTTCAGCAAATAAAATTTAATGATTTTAAATGTAATACTTATGTATTTATCATATTAATGTATTTTAGTGTTTCTCAATTTAAATTAGTTTGTTTTCACTCAATTTTTAAACAAATTTTTGATAGGAAAACTCTAAAGAATATGATCTAAACCATAGGTTCCCAACCTTTTTTGAATTGGCTCCCCTTTTCTAATAAATATTTTGATATCTCCCCCTTTTCTAGTCAATATTTCCACACCGCCCCCTTTTCTAGTCAATATTTCCATACCACCCCCTTTTCTAGTCAATATTTCGACACCACCCCCTTTTCTAGTCAATATTTCTATACCGCCCCCTCCCACTCTAGAGAAATAGGAGTGTATATAATACATGGTGAAAACAAGATTTAAGTTATAAAAAATATCCTATTACTAAAAGAATATATTTTTTTAATTTCCTTTTTTTCTAACTTGCGAATCTGAAATATCTATTACCACAAATATATTTAAATGTGTAATAGTATATATTTTAGTCATAGGTAGGATATTGTTGGAATTGAAACACTACTGAATTTCTTCTTCATTTAAAAGAGGGGAATAAAAGATTTTTAGATTACCTGTTATAAAGACAGGCAGGGGTTTAGATGATACGAAGTAATTCATAATAAACTACTGCTTTCAAAATAAATATAAATTGACAGTTTCAGCCTTTAAAGAATCACGTTAATTCCTGGTTAACATATTTAATTATGTTTCTTGGATAATATACGTAATGAAATGCAGTGGACGAAACATGTTTCCTACTGCTCACAGACAAAGACAACACGTGCACTACAGAAATTAAAATGCACTATATCATTCAATTTAATGTAGGTCTGAATGTAATGTCATCTTTAAGTTTTTCATACACTTCCCGAATTACCGAAATATGTGAATTTTCGTACATGTGATAAGGAATGATTTAAATACATACAATCAACATAAGGTAAATAGTATTAAAGTTTACTTTTGTTTGTACATAATCAGCGTGTTTCTTAAACTTTTTTGGTTAATCTTCCCAAGCCCCTCCGTGCCATCTCAACGCCCCCCTGAAAGCCTCAAACGCCCACAAGGGGGCGTTATCGCTCACGTTGAGAACCTGTGCCTTAAATAAATTAATTATGTGAATTTACGTGTAATCGCATTTTCTTCTACATATTTTAAGTGGCTTAAAATGTCTTCTCTTTTTAAAATAAAATTAAAGAACATCTTTTATCTTCTTATATTCCTTATCAAATTACCATTTTAATAATTAAGTACACATTAAAAACATCTACATTCTTTCAACTGCAAAAAATAAGTTCATTTTAAAAACCACTTAATATTAAATAAAGTCTAAGCTTCTGTCTCCTGAAAAGTGTCAAACAAAGCCATTGAAGAAATTCTCTTTTGGTCAGCAACTTTTATCATTTATCTTTCCATTTTGGCAGCAATTCAACAACAATTGTTTAGAAAGGCATTTACACAAGACTTCTTCGGTAATGTCGGTGTACAACATATTAATGTATATCTGGATTTTATCTCTGTCACATTATTAATATTTAGGCTTCCGGAGTATAATATGAAAACAAAAAAGCTCTTTTCAAACTTTATCCGGAATAGAATTCTATCATGAATAGATCTGGACCAAATTCCTGTTTGTTTTTTTACTATCTCGTAAATAAGAGAAATATGCTCAGAATGGGAATTTTTTGCAATGTTTGCAAAAGAAGAGTTTCTCAAACTGTGGGGCGGGCCCCCTGGAGGGCGTGATAACTCTATGAGGGGGGCGCGAGCATATTGAAAAGTCTATA
Organism: Trichonephila clavata; assembly: GCA_019973975.1. Classification (NCBI taxonomy): domain Eukaryota; kingdom Metazoa; phylum Arthropoda; class Arachnida; order Araneae; family Nephilidae; genus Trichonephila; species Trichonephila clavata. The sequence goes on along the minus strand of BMAO01010516.1, from coordinate 25,168 downwards.
ACAAAAGATTATTTTTAAAAAATTACTAATTTACTGAAAGTAAACAAAATACATTCTGACATAATAAAAAATAAATACACATTTACACGGATATAATATACTTATAAATATATCAATATTACACAATGTATTTTTAAAAATTAATTTAACAATACTAAGTTAAGAACAAGTTTAATAATTACCATTGACCCTATGATCGGGTCATATATAAAATTATATACAAAATTAGCAATTATCATGATAATTTGTCCGGTTTATAATTAATCCCTTAACTGCCGATTAAAAGTTACGCAATTCGCTCCCAATGCCATCGGGCACACTGCCAAGGTCCTTTTATTGCATTCCATATATATATAGCTATCGAAATATTTTATGGATAGCAGTGCAAAGAAAAGATCGTTCTTTGGAAAGACGTATATATCCGTGGGGGGGGGATAACGTTTTGGCCGAGTGAGACGTTTATATGCCGGTGACACTTAAGAGGTTAAAGTCGTATTCTAGGTTTAGCATCAAAGTATAGTATAGTTGAATGCAATACATTATTATTGTATGGAGGGGGAGCGATGAAAATTATAATTGAATATTGGGTCGCAAATATTGTAAGTTTAAGAAATACTGTGCTTTAGAAATAAGTCTTTTTCTCTCAGAAGTTAGGAAGAATTTGGTATGTCGCTTAGAGATGTGTGTGTCGCGATACCTCCTCCTCGTGTTGGTTGAGGTGGAAATCTCACTGATTGTTTGGGTTCTCGGGGAATCCAAACGCCGTATGGTTTGAGAGGCCATTTAATCAGACACTAAGTTTTTATACAAACAGGCATTCACAACAATTTACTTTTATTAATTTTGTGAGGGATGATTTATCTCATCCCTTAGTGTGGGGTGTCGGAAGGAAGATAAGCCATAGTCAATATAACTTCAGTTTATTCTCAGATGCGAATAACAACACAAATTCTATTAACCAAACTTAAGAGACGCACCCAAATACCAAATATGGAAAACAACAACGAGGTAGACGAGATACGAGAAGACTTTAAATAAGCAGATCACTTACATCTAGGCAATATCTTCTAATTCTTAGCGATCTAATCTAATTTGATTCCCAATTGACAAATCGTCAACTTTAAATTACAATAATCAACTACGAAGTATCGACTTCTCACTTCGTCACCCATCCGGTATAGTGGTTAGCGACGCTGACTGCTATGCCGTAGGGCCTGGTTCGAATCCCGAGAAGGCATGGATGTTAGTAAATGTATAGTGCCTTGGTGGTATGGGGGTACTCTCTAAATAGCCATCGAGCCGCAAGTCCTCTCGTGAAGTTGGTGGAAGGGGAAGAGAGGTGGGAAGCCCCTGACCTCTCCCAGGGTGTTTTCTCTCAAAATTTGGGGTGGAACCAAGCCAAATTGAACTGCCACCTCCATGGTGCTCAAAGCTACGGCTAACGACAGGCATACAATATAGCTCGATGCCATGATGAATTTCATGGGCCTCCATCTGCCTACGTCAGACAGGTGGCATTAGCAACAACAACAACACGCTTCACTTCACGTTTAATTCACTGATAGCCGTAAAAGTCTATATAACCCCTCTTCCTATAGCTCGAAAATTTAATCTATATGTACAAGTCTTAATTTACATACACACATCTTCTTCAAATAAAGGCTTTCAATAGATTAGATTTTAAAGGCCCATTTTTCTCCAGGAGAATTGTTAGTGAGAAAACTCTAAATAGACCGTGACAATTTAAACGTTAAAACTAAGTACGCGACATGCGGACTAGAAAAGCTAAAAGATAAGGAAATAACAGGTACTTTGTGACGGCTCTATCAGCGGCCTTGTTATGAATCCTTTTGGGGGAAATTCTTCTTTAACTATGGTTTGAGTTTAAAACTACCTTCCGTAGAGAGAACTTGATTTCATGCTAATTTGTGTGCTATTTAAACCGTAGAAATGGGTGTATTAGAGTTCGGCGTGAGTGTGTGTGTGTATGAGTGCAGGAATGTTTTTGCGTGAGTGTATTTATGCACATGGAGGTGAATATATTAATTTAAAGTGAAAGGAAAATTTTCAATAATGTAGCCTTTCAATATACATTTTAAAGTTTTCAAACTTTTTTTAAATTTCAGAAACACAAAGGCCTGAAGGAACTTTAGAAATTATATATTTGTTTTTGATTGTCAGCTTTGTGTTGTGTAAAAGTTTTTATTTTTATTTCTTCGTCTGTCTTGTGTCCTTTAATTGTTTTTTTTTTATTTCTAGTTCTCAAACATTATGAAATGTTGTTTTAAAAATAATTTCTTATATATTCGTTTATTATGTATTGTTTACTTTTTGATTGTGTAAAGTTAAGAATATTCTACAAAATATCTCTGAAATTAGAGTATTATTAAATGATTAGATGATCGAAAATTATACAACTTGTTGGTAAAAATATAGTAAAATAACTCCTTTTTCGAATTGTAGACAAATTAAATTACAAAATAATTATTCAAATTACACCATATTATATATTTTAATATTCTTTTACAAGAAATAAATTTCGTGTTGTAATAATTCTTAAGAAATTGTTGTAGAGGACAAAAGATGCATTTCCCAATATTCTCAAATTAGAAATCAAACTCCTAACAGCAACATTTAAACCTTGTGAATGTAAAAATATTAGTTTGAAAGTAAAAACATCAAATAAAATTCTTTAAGTAACAAACGTGACTATATAACAACCAACTAGCGTTTGTTGGTGTTTTGGAGTTCGAGCAAAGATCAGCCATAGCAAGTTTTAAATTGAAATCTATTTATCACTTTTACCTAATCAACACAACTAAAGGTAGGAAATACACTAAGTAAATAACCAGAAGAGCAATCTCACGGTTTAAGGCTACTTAACATATAAGTATAATTTACTCCACTTACACTTGGAGCTCTCGAGACTTCTACACCCAAATTCACCATGAATATTTTACTTAATTGTACGACCTCCAGCCGTAAATCTTAAGCACAATTTTATCACTTTTATTCTCCAATTATCAATAATTGACCATCCAGCGACTATTTGTCGACTAACTTCGCGTACCTAAATATCAACGCTTAAATAGAACAACTCATTTGAATAAATCAAGTCTTCTTCTTCAAGAGTAAGTTTTCAGTTAAAAAGAATAATTTTACTCCATGCTGTTTAGTAGAAGGTTCACGGATAGACCCGTGTTACGACTAGATAAATATCGTCTAAACCAGAGGTTCCCAAATTCTTTTGTCTTGTCCCCTTGTCATATTTTTCAGTTTGTGGTTGACCCCTACTTACCTAATATTGAATTTTTGCAAATTTATCAACTAAAATGTCTTTTTGACAGCCGGTATAGAGCAACACTTAATTTAAAAGATTTAAATTTCTGACTGTAGTGAAGTATAGTGCTTAAAACTTAAGACACACTTGTTAATTAATTAAATTAAAATTTGATTAATGCATAAAATACCTGTTTTATAAAGTAACTAAAGAACAAACAAATGATTTTAATGGGAGGGATAAATCTACTGCTTCATCCATTCTGGTGCTTCTAAAATTACTGATCTGCGTTTCTAAACTTTACTTTAAATCTTCTTAGTGCCTATTCCGATGAACTATTTTTATAGTCTGACGCATTTGTTTTTCCTTTCAAAGAGACAGTATTAATTCATTGCTTACTGTGGTATTACTATAGTTAAAACATTTTCAAACCTATTTTCAAAATCTGAATAAAGGGCATTTAAATGCTGAACGTAGGTTAAAACATCATTTTCCTGGCATATAGCGTGTATGACAAATTTGAAAACTTGGAAAATTTGGGACGTCCAGTACTATACTCCTTAGCTTAATTATGGCAAGAAACAATGAAATGATAGTCATTGTAACAACAAAATAACCTCATTATATTTAGTAAATAAATCTGCTAAATAGGTAAATCTAATTTTCACTTGATTAAATTTTCTTTTAAAATTAAAGTTGTAATGAGGGACTATTCCTGCTTCCCTCTAACCCCCCCCCCTCCCTTGTCTACTCTCGGACCCGGCTAGAAGTGTGGGAGGAACTAATTGATCAGACGACATGATTCACTAAAATTGTTTTATTGTCACAATATTCCACACAGATACAATAATAATCCAATTAAGACAGTTTTGATCAATAACTAGAGCGCGAAGGTGAGACCAGTTAATATTTACGGACATCCAACTAATTTCTACGATAACTTATACAAGCTCGCTTTTAACTCCGCCGCGTCCTAAAAATTTACTCTCTAACTTCTATTTAAATAATGAGCACAATACCTGAACTCTTGTAATACAGAAGTCCTATAGCTGAGGCCTTGAACATTAAAGGTTGTCTTGATCACCTCGCATCCGAGCGATCCTCACTTTGGTAATCTTCGATTAACACTTTGATAATCTTAGATTATCACTTCACTAACTCCCAAAACTCGCGAATACAGAATTTATATAATAAACTTAATTTGCATAATCACGTTTTCTTACCTTCGGTGAAAGTTGGTTGAAATAATTATTTCCCTTAAAGAATACTCAAGGAGTTAGTAGAGAGCCTCGTATAGATCCGTCATAAAGTCACGATCTGGTTTAATGAGAGTCAATATCGTAGACCACCATTTACACCTCATGGCCTCCCAAATTATTTTTCGCTGCCGTGGACCCCTTGCAGTCATCATAAACCCCTGGGAGTCAATATGGACCTCTTATGGAATCTCTGATCTAAGCAAATAATTTAATTTTGTTGCAATACAAAAATTCTTAAATAAAGAGCAAAATGATTACCTTAAGGTTTTATACCGAATTAGCAAACATTGACTAGATTTTATGTCTTTCATAATTTATCAGTTACCTATAGGAGTAATTTATCTATACTTAGTGTCAAGACATTAAATACAGCATATCCAAGTTAAGAATATATCTCCTGTATTACCTAAAAGAAGAATCATTTGATGTCGATACAACAAAAGAAATTCTGGAAATGACAGCACAAGAGCTCCAAAAAGAACATCGCTATCATTCGCTGAGTGCTTTGGAAGAGTAATAGTTCCAATTTTTTGTCGTTCTTCAGTTCATTAATCAGTTAAGATGAGTTCTGGGTACAAAGTGCCTCCTTGAAGTAGTGACAGCTGGTTGGTTGTGCCCTTTGGACCGAAAGATGAGGCAAAAGGGCAATAATCAGATTAAAGTCGGTGACATAAAATTCTTCTTTCACTTCGTCTGTGAGTGAAAGAAACTATTTTTTTTAGCCAGCATACTGTGAAATCCGTCTAATTATTTTCTCATTTATTTTTCAGTCTTGAAAGGTTAGGTGTGGTAAGATATGGTTGAGGAAGGCGTAAAACATGCAATTTGATACAGAAATGATTGAATAACTAACTTCGCTTCACTTTGTCCTTTGAAAAAGAAAATAAGACATACTGATTGAAACAGAAATTATACATAAATACTGCATGTGCTTTGGGTCTTAATTAAGAGTGTGTTTCTGGTTGGATGTTCACTTTTTGCTGCTTTTGTATTTATTTTCCTTACCTTACGATGAAATTAAAACAATACTTTTTTTCTAAAAGATCTTTAGTTAAAAATAACAGAACACAGAATTTATTTCTCTATTCTAGTTCCAATTACAGTGATATACGTTTGACGCAAAAACGCTTAAGGTATCAACTACCCTAAAATTGTTAATTTTGCCAAAAATTGACAGATTTTTTTCTGATTTTATTTTTGATTTTATTTTATAAGGCATCTTATTAGCTTTATAAAAATACAAAATTTATTATTTTCCGTTGACTAGAACAAAACTACAAGTGTTTTAGTAAAATCAGGTGCCAAAACTTTAAGCACAATGCCATACTTTAAAACACGTTTTACTGGAAATGTATTTTTTTTAAAAAAAAAACTCAAACGGGAACAGTGATTGCTCAAAAAGTTTTGAAAGTAATTCATTGAAATTTTTGTGTATATTCTGTATAATAGTAGAAGTGTTTTAACCTTCAGATTTATCAATAACTGTTTTACTACAAAATTTACAGTCCCTTATGTGAATGTACCACTGGTTTTTAAGAAATTTCATATAATATCTCAGATAAAGTGATTTAGTTTATGTAAAAATTAAAATATCTCTGATTCTGAAGATCATTTCAAAAATGAAGAACAGAGCAACACATCAGAGTTGAAAAATTGAAAGTTTGTTGATAAACTTTTGGTATAGTTTTATAAACTTTTGTAAATTTTTACCAATTTTTTTCCCATTTTAGTAATAAGTTCTTTTTTTCTTCTTAATTTTAGCATATTTTTCTTAACCTGTACTAAACAAATCTAAAAACCACAAGAAAATCCACACATCTCGATTTTTTTTTAAAGTCGCAAGTAGTCGGATACCGTAACACAAAATATCGGTCAGCGCAAAATAATACAAAGGTCCCGACAAACTAATATGTATTTTTCTCTTAACATGAAACTAAAATTGCTTAACACGAAAAGATTTTCTTTCTGGAAATGAACTCTTAATGAAATGCTTGAGAAATTCTTTGTATTATTTGACTGTCCTACTGTATCATAGGAATGATGATAATGCAAGTACAGCCCCAATTATGGCAGACAAAGACATTTTTAAATTTATTCAAAGCTCAAAAAATATTATTGATGCAAATTCCGGCTGGAAAATGAAATGAATAATACGGCTCCTGTTCCCACATTATCCGAAAGGAGGAACATCATGAAAAGTATACACAGTTATTTAGACGCACATACCAATGGTTAAATAAACAAAAAAACGGCCTACATAGATCAATTTGTTGAAAATTGTACGCTAAGAAAGATCATGCAAAGAAAAGTATGAGATTATTTTTTAAAACTCAATAAATGTGTGTGGGGGATGTATGTGGGTGTGGGTGTATGTGTGTGGGGTGGTGGGTGTGGGTGGGTGTGGGTGTATGTGGTGTGGGGGTTGTATGTGTGTGTGGTGTGTGCGTGTGGGTGTGGGTGATGGGTGTGTGGGTGGGTGGGGGTGGGTGGAGGGGGTATGGGGTATACATATTTGTGTGTGTGGTGTGTGTGGTGTGTGGTGTGTGTGTGTGTGTGGTGTGTGTGTGTGTGTGTGTGTGTGTGTGTGTGTGGTGTGTGTGTGTGTGTGTGTGTGTGTGTGTGTGTGTGTGTGTGTTGTTTTTCAAAAAGTTGAAAATTTTGTATTAAATTTCCTTAAGTTCTTGTGAATGTGAATGTTTTTGTTTCGTTGATATTTAATAAATGCATGTATATATACATATCTATGTAAATAAAATGTATAATAAAATTAATTTTGTTCGATATATGTTTCTTTTTTGTAATATCCTTTAACGCGAAATTCTTTTAACGCGAAAAAAAATTGTTCAGTCCCTTTAGTTTCGTTTTAAGCGATTTTCATTGTAATATAAAAATAAAAGTATAATTAATAACAATGCATAAAAATATTTATAATGTTAGATTATTAAAACGTAAAATCAATTCCGCAGATTTATTACGTTTCAACAAATCACGATTAGTACTTGTGTTGCGAAAATGTAATAACGCCGAATGTTATTAAATTGCAATAGTTTTGCATAAACGACAATGTATTTCTATGAATTCAAAGCTCGTAACCTAATTATTATAATTACTTCAATTCAGCCGATCCAAGTTAACAAATGAAGCAATTTTAATTTACCAGTCTCTAAGTAGAATATAAATAATAATAGCATCATATTGCATTAGCATTTTAACGAATAATGCAATCGTTTTAGACAATATATGTAAATAACGTTTTCAACGGAGGATTTATTTGATTTTGATATTTCATTATTCCTTCGTAGCTATAACGATAATAATCATCATTGAATTTTAAGTAAAATAACTGTTATCAAATTGGATTTCTAGAATATTTTTTATAATTATATTGTTTTCTATCCATTTTTTAATTAGATTCCACTTTTTAATGTGTCTCTGTCTAAATCATTCAGATATATTTCTATTATTCAAACTCCAACAATTACTATAATAAACATGCGTGTGGGAGTATATATGTGTGTGAGTGAAACGTTTTCATCGTGGCTCATCTTCAAAATGGAATTCATTATTAATGGTTTCAATTCATTGACTTATTAATTAAATTCGGTTAATAGATCTGTAAGTTCGTGACCCAGTTACAATGTAAAAATATAATAATACAACCTCTGACAATAAAGTTTGGCGAATGAAGTCAGAACGGCCGATCTGGCAACACTGGCGAAACAAAACACCGCACATGCTTAGTGGAAGGTGTCGACCACTTAACTCCGCTGTTGTTCAATTGAGAGTCGTTTGTGCTCCATGTAAGACTTGTTTTACAAAGTACTTGTTCAGTGCGTTAATTCTTAACTGAGAACAGGAAAATGAACGAACGAAAGTTCGATTTAAAGTTATGTATTAAGTTTGGCAAGGCTCCGAAAGACACTTATGCGATGCTGGTACGTGTTTATGAAGATCAATCACTGTCCATGAAGTGTGTGTACGAGTGGTTTCGCCCATTTTCGAGAAGGCCGGAAAATGTTTCTGACAACTCCTGTAGCGGAAAACTGGCGATCTCCCTCAGTGATGAAAACCTTGAGAAAGTGAAGTGATTAATCATAAAGATCGTCAGTTTAAAGTGCGGAGGATAGCTGATGAACTGTAGATTAACCGTGAATCCGTGCGACAAAGCGTTACCCAGAGTTTAGGGATGAGGAAAACGTGTTATTGATATTGACGATATTCCTAACATCCAACTAAACGTGACGAGGCTTTTGAACTCCATCTCAAAAGAAGACTTCTTGCAAAGTTTTCATGATTTCATGATTTGACGAAAACATTTAGAAAGTGAGGAAATAAATAACAAAGTATCGTCTATCAACTGTGAGTATGATAGCTGATGAACTACAGATTAACCATGAATCCGTGTGACAAATTGTTACCTAGTATTTAGGAATGAGAAAAACGTGAGGATAAGTAGAGTATAACCCCAGTACGAACAACAAAGTTCATGGGGTTTTTTTGTTCACAACAATTCTCACCTTCACACAGCCAATATCGTCAAACAGTTCCAGGCAAAAAAAGGGGGGGGGTGGAAATTGTTGTTTATAGTTTGAGTGGAATTGAAAACAATTCCACCATACTCACGAAATCTCAAAATCCTCCAGACTTCTTCCTACTCCCACGACTCAAACTCGCTTTGATAGGAAAGGAATTGGATGATATTCCTGACATCCGACGAAACGTGACGAGGCTTTTGAACTCCATCCCAAAAGAAGACTTCTTGGAAAGTTTCCGGGGCATGTATAGCAGATCTCAGGGGTGCATAGTTACGGGAGGAGACTATCTCAAAGGACAGTAAGGTAACTTTTGTTAATATTTCATCTACGTTAATTTTACAGGACTATTCACCGAACTTTATTGTCAGAGGTTGTAGATTTAGTTACACATTAACTCTAGCATGATTGTGTGCGTGAAAGTTGGGTACTAAAAGCACTGACTCAACTATATATCTCACAACGATTCGAAATTGTAATCAAATAGATTTAATATATTATTAAGTAAGCAAAATAAAATAATTTTACACTACTTAAAAAATGCAAAATCACTTGGTTAAATCAGAAACACATTTTATTTGGAAGCTGTGCATATTACAAAGAATCTAAAATATCAGGGAAAAAATTGTTCAGCATTATGGATAGCTCATCCAGTAAAAGAATAGTCTTTCATGTCGTCTAACCTTATTCTTTTGATAATGTCTAATTCAAAAATCATTAGATCCGCTTTAACTTTTGAGAAATCAGTGACAAATTACTAATCTTTTTCAGATGAAATACATTTTTATACAAATATATTATAACTTTTAAAATTAAAATTGAAGTATGTTTTTGAATTCTATTATTTCAAGAATGCTAGTGTTCTAGTATGCTTATATTGAGTATTTTTACAATTATAGCATCGAAAGTTGTTTTTAAATAAACTGAATTTTTGTGCTTTTATTTAGTTGAAATAATAAAAATACCATAGAATTCTTTTGTTCAAAGCAATTAATAAACCAAATTAAGATATATAAATTACTTATTAGTAACAATAAGGACATTAATCACATTAACAAATTATTAGTATACAGAATTTTATTTTTATAATTTTCCTGTTACAAAAGCGCTTTCTTTCGTTTATTTCTTGTTTTTAAGTTCTGTTGTTGTTGTTGTTGTATTATATCTGGCATTACATAAAAATTTCTTAAGCATTTTCCTCACATGACATAAAAACCTGTTTCTACAGTTACCCTTTTTGGGTATTGTTATTAAAAAAAAGCTTTTAGTTTTTCTATTAAATAAATCAAACTATCTCGAACAAAATACTACAAAGAAATAATTCGTATATTCAATTTAGACACTATTGTATTAAAACGCCGGTTGAGAAAAATCTTTGAAAGAGAAAATAAAGAAACACTGTCTTTAAAATTCAGTGGCGTAGCTGAAAAGTGCAGCGCACGAAGAATATATTGATTTCGGAATGCATCGAATAATTTGAAAAATGTTTTTTTTTTCTATTCATTTTTCGTGAAAAGAACTTCAATATCTTTCTCAGCAACATGATAGAAAAATCAGATTGGCGTATTTTTGTTGTTATATGTTAAGCAAATATTTTTATCTCTACCATATCCTAATATAAATAACGACGTTTATCTTCAATTCAAAAGGATAAAAGATGCCATTTTAGGCTTTTCTGAATGATTTCAAGTGTACAATTTAGAAGTAAATCTTTAGATGCAAACTTTGAGTGTTGTCAGCTTTGGGACTGAGAAAAAGTATATATAGTGATGCAGAAACAACTAGAAAAGAAATCAGTTTGGGAAAAAAAAGTTAAAAGAACTCTAACTTCAAAAAAATTTTATTAAAAAACCAATTTACTTTTACTAATTAAATTTACTTCCCTACTTTTACTAACAAATATATAGCAATAATTATATTTTAAATAAAAATATGTATTAATTATGCTAATAGTTTCTTCGTGTGGCTAATATTGGAAATGTACTTACTGTTACAGCCTTTTTCTATCATTGTTACTGGAAAACTAATATTGCAATTTTATATCACAATTTAAATATAAGTGAATATTTATAAATTAAAAAAGACATTTGTGTAGTAATTATTCTAACGATGAAACTTCTAGGACTATTTATTAATCTTAATGAGATACTTTGTCTGCTTGATTTTAAATATTGGAATGCATTCTTCTAAATTTACTTTTTCTCAATATAAAGGAAGTCAATGATATTTTTACTGTGAAATTAAATCATAACGTATAAAGAATGCCTTTATTAAAATTGTCATATCTATAAAACAAAAATAATCCATTAAAAAAAAGTAAACTCCTAACCTGGCCCAAAACCTCTGCTACTTTAAAACAGTATTACCAAACTATGAATGAAAATAATATTCTTCCCATTAACTACTGCTTGCGCATATACACCCCGCTCAGCATGTGTGTGTGTGTGTGTGGTGTGTGTGTGTGGTGTGGTGTGTGTGTGGTGGTGTGTGTGCGTGGTGCGTGTGCGTGTGCGTGCGTGTGTGTGCGTGCGTGTGCTGTGCGTGCGTGCGTGCGTGTGCGTGGCGTGCGTGCGTGTTACACTGCTGTTTCATACCTTCCAACTTCGATGAGGGTTACACACGATCAGATGTGTGTAAACTGTTGAATGGTTAATTTTTTGCATTATATCGGCTTTATGTACATACCAAATTTTATTAAAATCTCTCCAATAGTCCTAGAGATAATCGACAGAATCTAAAAATTCTCTTAATTTTCAAAACCAGAGTATGTATAACTACCGTGTAGTTTAAATTGACAAATAAAAATTTAGCTCAAACTATAAAGAAAAGAAATTTAAACAGAACTATATATATTTTACAATATGAGACAAAAGGTCTTGGAATTCAGTCAAATATTATTCTCTTCATGACTCACAGTTTTCATTATATAAACTAACTTCGAAATATCTACATTTTTCTAACGACCAACTTTATTTTAAGAATTACTTGTTTACGAAGTCAGAAAGTAATTTTCCAAACTATTCAAAGAATGAAATTCTAATCTTACCCAATAATGTTCGATATCGAAAGCTGAAATGATTTGCGTTAATAATGAGATTTGGAACGAAAAACAAATGAAAGGGAATCCGTCTAGTCTCTTCCAATTAGGGAGAGCCATCTTGAAAAGAACGAATTTGTATGTCTTCATTTCATGGATAAATGAGGTAATACAGGCAAACATATTCCTTAATTTAATATTGTTCGGAATAATAATGGGATATTTGATACCGAAGCCACATTGTCCAATCAAATATTAAATGAAGCTCAATTTTTCGTGGAATCTAGTAAATTACTTTGAATTGAATCCATTCATTTGAAAGGAGTTATTCTCTTTTCACGGAGGGTGATTAAATTTTCGCTGGATGTTGAAATAGGGCGGGGTTGAATATTGCGCAAATATTAAGATAGTGAAGTCGGAATTAAAGAATATAACCGTATAAAATTGTTATCGAATGTTGAAAAAAACGTAATAATACCCATTTAGTCATAATTCATGAAGAGATATAAATTAAATACTGAAGGGCTCAATTTATAATGTGGTTTACATAATAAATACAATTATGTGTTCTCCATCGGATTTAAAACAAATTGACACTAGACTTGTTGTTTTACTTGTAAGATTTAGACGCAATTTTTGAATTTGATAATATTGGGTAACGACGCTTAAGGTATCCGACTACCCTAAAATTGTGAATGTTTCCAAAAAATGACAATTTTCATTGATTTTGTTTTATAGACTATCTTATTAGCTTTTTAAAAATACCAAGTTTATTATTTTCCTTACACTAGAAAAAACTGCAAGTGCTTTAGTAAAAGCAGATACCATTACTTTAAGCAAGATGTCATACTTTAAAACACGTTTTACTCGAAATGTGTTTTTAATGCTCAAACGGGGGCAGCGATTGCTCAAGAAGTTTTGAAAATAATAAAGTGAAATTTTTTTTTATGCTCTGTATAATAGTAGAAGTGTTTTAACCTTCAGATTTATCGATCCCTGTTTTACTACAAAATTTGCAGTCTCTTATGTTAGTATAATCACTGTTTTTTAAGCAATTTCATATAGTAGCTAAAATAAAGTACTCTAACTTTTTGTAAAAATTAAAACATCTCTTATACTGAGCGTCATTTCAAAAATGAATAACATAGCAAGACATCAGAATTGAAAAATTGTTCATAAAATTTTGGTACAGAATAAACCCCGTTTATGTTTTTTTTTTTTGTTTTGTAAATTTCTACCCATTTTAGTAGTAATATAATTTCTTTTCCTCTTCTTAAACTTAGCATATTCTTCTTAAAATGTACTAAGCAAATCTAAAAACCACAAAAAAAAATCCGCATATATTCATTTTTTTTAATTTGTCGCAAGTAGCCGGATACTTTACCCTTTTAAAAGGCCATGGTAAGCATACTTACCCCAACTTAATTTTTAAATTTCCATTAGAAGATGTTTTATCCTGCATGATTTTTTCTGTTAGCACTTCGGCAAGCACGGCAATTGACATTTGAATTTTCAAATCACAAGTGCTAAGGTTGACCTGTAAAGACCAGCCAGATAACAGTTCCAGAGAACATACGATTGATTAAAGTTGATGACTATATGCTAACTTGACAAAAAAAAATATGTAGGTGTTGCCGTTTGTGTTCTGCATAAAGCACAAAATTCGTTTGTATAGCTCACAATGTCCCACTATGTGTTTTGATCCATTTTTTCTGAAATTTCATATTAAGTAATATGTATGAATTCTTACTTTTTTTTATTACAAAACGTATTTAATTTATAATTTCTTCAGTATATTTTAGTATTTACAAATTATTTTCTATAAATATGATGTAAGGCAGTAGTCGGCAACCTATGGCACGCAGTACAATTTTCAGTGGCACTCTGCGCTACTTTACAAATTTGTCAATATTTGAGTGGATGGAAGTTGATAAAATTATAATGGACCTTATTTGACAAACATCTTCAGAATTACGAACATTTACGGAATTACGAAAAAATCTGAAGGATAACTCCAAAAAAAAAATGTAGAGTTTTTTTGTAAATTATTGAAAGTCATACTGGAGAGATTGAAAAGTTTGAAGGGAGAAAAATGCATATACTCTACTTTTCTCTTTTGGTTTTACATATCTAAGTAAAAAATCTTTACTCACATGAAAAATATTTCAAGTCCACAAAGATAGTGTTTACAACTGAATGCTCAGAATCGTGTCAAATTGAAAATCACAAATTTTACCCTTGATTTTGCTATATGATAGTAAAATGGTGCAATCAAGCACTAGGTTCTTTCATTCAAATTTTTATTTATATTTTTATTTAACTATAATGATGAGAAAATACTTATATTTTATGTTGTCTATTCCTTATTTTAATAAATATGTTTAAAAGTACTCAATAGATGTACACTCTTAATTTTATTATTTTTGTTGAAGAATTAAATATATTTTATGCTGTTTATTTTTAAGTTTAGAAATATCTTTAAATGAAGCAAAATTAATACATAATGAAACTGTAAACCTATATTATTAACCTCTATTATCTAACTCTGCATGCATTATCGCGGGAATCTAAATATTTCAAATATATCCTATTGTATGGAACGCTGAATCCTATTGGAAGATTGGTTTGGCAAGCCAGATTTAAAAGGTTGCCGACCCCTGATGTAATGCAAAATAAAAAGAAATGCAAAACATAAGATGTCTTGCATTTAAATAATTTCCAGTGGGTGGTATAGGTAAAAGAATTCCCAAAAAAAATCAAATAAGTTTTAGGTAATAAGCTAAATGAAAATTTCTTTTTGAAAGTCAATCAAAACCTCAAAAATATTGCAGCATATTACAAAGAAAAAAAGGACTTATATAAAGTTTAAGCAGCCATGCATTTCCAACGTATTTAGTATTTTCTATTATTTTTTCATACAAGGAAGTTGAATGTGTGTGGAGCCAATTCTGCCAATTTCTCTTCTTTATTCCAAAGAAATCTTTCTCCCAATCCCTCTCTGAGAGACTCAAACAAATGATATTCCGGAAGTACTGAATTCGGATTACAAGGAAGATGTTCGATTGTTATCCAGAGATCCTTCCTTAATTTTCCTAGTGATACACCAGCTGGGTAAAGTTTCGTACTGTCCAGGAGAAAGAGAACATTACTGACCCGCAAAGAAACGTCTTTTGGACTAACGTAGCACAGAAAATTTCTCCCTGTTTACAATAATATTTACATTAATTATGCATCGAAAGTACAGAAAATAGATATGTGAAAATAGATTATGAATTTTATAAAAACTGTAGATATTTCTTTTCCAGAAAATAATTGTGATTTAGCTTTTAGCTCAGTAGTTTCAAATTTTGTACGCCTTTCTATCCTGGATTTCTTTGATTCGGACTCAATAATGCACACAACTTTAATCAAAATTAAAATTCGGGCTTGAAATACGTAGCTTTCTGTTTCATATTGATTGAAAATGTCTTTGACAAATTTATATTCTAAAAACATTTGATTTTCATTCAAAACTCAAGGCACCTGTTGTATTGTAATTTTTCAAAAATTCCATACTTTCTTTTTCAGAATAATGATTATGTACACTTTTATAACAAACGCCAATTATTTCAATGATTTCATTAATTATTTTATTCATAAAACTGCGAATTACGTAATTTTTCATTCTGGTATGACTGGTTCTCGATTCGAAGACTATATCACAGATTTCAACTCTTTCATGGCCTTTTTTTCAATTCCTACTATTAGCTCACTCTCTCTATATATTTATTTATACATATATTTATCTTGTTCAAATTTTCAATCGTTGATAAAATACTTTCTAATCATCCAATCAAGTTCAAATTAATTTTATTAAATTTGTAGTGGGTGGCATTTGATATTAATACAGTTTTTTCAAATATCAATTAATTAATTACCGGTTAATTAATGAAATTGAATTAATTACCGTTTTTCGTCGCCAACTTACAGTTTTCTACATTGTTGTAACAATGTAAGCGTTAAAACAATGACAAAAGGTGTGTCGAAAACCGGTTTTTCAGCCAAAACAGACAAACCGGGTGTGCTTTGTTAAAACAATGCACACAAATCATGCTATTTTTTCAATTTCTACTATTATTAGTTCACTGTCTCCCTATACATATATATGTACATTTACACACACACACACACACGTGTGTGTGTGTGTGTGTGTGTGTGTGTGTGTGTGTGTGTGTGTGTGTGTGTGTGTGTGTGTGTGTGTGTGTGTGTGTGTGTGTGTGTGTGTGTGTGTGTGTGTGTGTGGTGTGTGTGTGTGTGTGTGTGTGTGTGTGTGTGTGTGTGTGTGTGTGTGTGTGTGTGTGTGTGTGTGTGTGTGTGTGTGTGTGTGTGTGTACATAAATTACGTGTCAGTGTTTGTCCGCGATGGACTCCAAAACTACTAAACCGATCATAATATAATTTTGCATACCGTGTGTCATTTCGTCCAACTTAAAACATAGGATAGTTTTTATTTCAATTAATGACGCTATAATTTTTTTATAGCCGGAAATGTGAAGAATCCGGAAAAAACGTTGCCAGATTCCCGTAAGGGAATATTCGCAAAATGTGGCAATGCTCATGTGTCTGTGGAAGCAGATATTGCAAACCAAAATGCACGAAAATTAAGTGCCTGTCATATTTCGTGGTGTGGAATCCGAGTTTTGAGTCTGTTTCCAAAAATAACTGTAACTTTGCCGGATAAAGCCGGCCGACCGTATTTTAGACACACCATAACAGGGGCTTACATTAAAAGCATTGAATCGTGAAAGCTTGAACCCTGGCGTACTTCAAAATGGATACTCCGAATCTGATATCCAATTTGAGAAAAAACTGTAACTTTGCCGGATAATTCAGGACGACCATTTATTACTCAAACCGTGGCAGGAGCTTACCCTTAATGTCTTGGTACGGGAAAAGTGCGTTGCTGTTGTAATTCGGGATGGTAAACGAGAATTTGAAATCAAATTTTAGAAATTCCTGTAACTTTGCCGTATTCCTGTAACTAATAATGCCGGACGACCCTAATTCCCCTTCCAGGGACTGAACTTGCCGGCTCAGGGGCACAAAAGTAATCCCCAGTTGTATCTAGGGGCGGGAAACGATAATTTGAAATCATATTTCAGAAACTCCACTAAATTTGCCGGATATTGTCTGAATTAGGAGAAAAGGCATAGGATTTGAGTCCCGCGTCCGGATTTTCATTCTCCCTAGCGACTGAACTTGCTCGCGCTGGAGCATCAAAAGTCAGCCCCGTGTGCATTTCGGAGTGTGAAATGAGAATCTGAAATTGAATTTTAGGAGTTTCGATAACTTTGCCGGATAATGCCAGTCGACCGTATTTTAGACATACCGTAGCAGGGGCTTGCCTTACAAGCCTTGGGTCGTGAAAACTTGGTCCCTATTGTATTTCAAAATGGATAATCCAAATTTGATATTCAATCTGAGAAATAACAGTAACTTTGCCGGATAATTCAGGATGGCCGTCTTTTACGCAAACCGGGGCAGGAGCTCACCCTTCAAGTCTTGGCGCGGGAAAAGTGTATTCCTGGTGTAATTTGAGATGGTTTAAGCGAGTCTGAAATCGAAATATAGAAATTCGTGTATTTTTGCCAGATAATTCCGGGGGATCGGAATATTCTCGAAAAGCAGTACCAGCCTAACTTGCCGACGTAGAGACGCAAAAAGTGGGTCTTGATTGTATTTCGGAACTGCCGATCCGAATATTCTCTATCCAATTCAAGATAAACTCATATCTACGTCAAATAATGCCAGACGAAAGTATTTTGCACGAACTGTGGAAGGGGCTTGCTTTAAAATTCTTGAGGAGAGAGAAATGATTTCCTGATGTTTTTCTGGATGGGAAACAAGAATAATCTGAAATCGGATTTTAGAAACTCCCGTAACTTTGCCGGATAATGCCGGCCGGCCGAAATGTCCCTTTTCAGAGACTGAACTTACAGAAGCAGGGGCGTCAAAAGTGGGCACCGAGTGCTTCTCGGGGTGGGAACTAGAATCTGAATACGGATTTCAAAAGCTTCCATAAATTTTCTGGATATTACTGGAATGAGGTCAAATGGCTTTGCGTTCGAGTTCCACCTCCGGAATTTTATTCTCTGTAGCAACTAAACTTTCAGGTGCAGTCGTGCAAAAATATGATTGCAATAGGAAATTGCATCCTCGGGCATTGTTGTCACTTTGTTAGATGGTGGAAAAACTGCACATTCCGCATCAGCTGCCATTGGACATTCATAAAATACAAGATACAAGATGCAATGTCTACCATTGTAAAAAAGAGTGGATTGGCTACAGTAGTGCAAATGAATTCAATCATGATCAGGGATAAGTGTACCATGACCCATAAATATTCACTCAAAGCATTACATAGAGCTTTGCAAGATTTAAATGGCAACGAGAGAATATTCGGTGTTGCTGTTGTATTACTGTCTGATGATTTCCGACAGACATTAACAGCCATTACACGCTCTACTTTTGCTTAGAAGATTAGCGCCTGTTTAAGACAATCGTTTTTATGGCGAAACATGGAAACACTTCGACTGACCATAAACACGCGAGTACATTTGCAAGATGATCAATCTGAGCAAATATTTCCTAACCAACTACTGAATATGGGAAACGGTGAAATAGAACTTCATCCTAATACATAAAGCATGAAATAACCAGACGATTTCTGTAATGTTCTTTAGTCCAAAAGGAACTGATTGAGAGTGTCTTTCCGGATATACTGTATAATTATCTAGATATTTATTGCCTCTGTAATCCTGTTAATCAGAAAAAATGTTGATATTGTGATGAAATAAACTTCCAGGCACAGGGTTGTTGCCAATTTATCCAAAGCCGCTTAAACCAATCGACACTATTGTTGATGAAAACAAAACCGTAAAATTTCCGAGTATTTGAATTCTCTAGATGTATTAGGAATGTCACCACATAATATTCGGTTGGTTCCCTGATTATTATTTGCGTAACTTAAATTCACTTAGATAATGCAACGATGCACGATTGATCATCAAAAGAATTATACTGGGAACTTCTTGAACCGAATATTTTGACTGTGTAGTTTAAACGAAAATTCGGTTCTTCTACTACGAAATCTGTTGCCACGTATTCTATTCATAACGACGGAATCTCTAATATCATTCAAAAGGCTTCAGTTCCCGATTCGTTTGGCTTTCGAGATGACCATAAATTTATCTAAAACCCAAACAATATTCATTCGATGCTTGGACTTGGAAAATTCATGTTTCTCGAGTGGGCAACTAGATGTTACATGCTCTCGTGTGCGGAAACCGTTGAATCTATATAGTTAGCAAAATACGGGTTACCGAAAAATATTGTGCACCGATTAGCGATTAGTTGTATAAAATTATTTGTTGTTATACTTTAAAAAGATAAAAATAATTTTAAAAATTTCAAAGAATCAACGTTATTCATCACACTTATAAAATTAAATCTTCATATGTTGTTACTTAACGACTTCGTTACTGATTCATGCATTATACTACACTCAAATAGGAGATGAATGAAATGCAAAATTAAAATAATTTGTTGTTTTATACTTTATTTCAACCCTCCAAAATTATAAACGAAGATTAATTTGACTGCATTGAATAGCTTAAGATAATATTGAACTAACGTATTAAAACAAAGCCACAGCAACGCGTGGCCGGGTTAGCTAGTATATATATAAATATATACATATATATATATATATATATATATATATATATATATATATATATATATATATATCTTGTTCAAATTTTCAATCGTGAAAAAATATCACGAAATTTCTATTGGTGAAAGTTCTATTCACCCATTCAAAGTAGGAATTGACATAAAAAATTTTTTTCATATTACTTGTTTAAATACATTGTTACCTTTATATATTTGATAACATACATATAGTGATATTAGCACTCTGGGCAGTAAATAACGACTCTATTTCAATTGATGATTTGACATTTTTGTTTCTTAAAATTGAATTAAATTTCGCTATGAAACTATTCTGAGTACTTTGAACTTAATGATTAAACTGGGGATTAGCAATGAAAAGTTTTATTCAAACTTTTTTCAACATTATTTAAACTTAGGATAACTATCGAAATTGCTGTAAAAAATACATAAAATATGTCAACCTGTGTAAGAATTATTTCACTTGTATTTCATCTAACTTCGTTGGTATGTCCCAATATAAATTTTATATATGCTCGCTCTCTTTCTCTCTCTCTCTCTCTCTCTCTCTCTATTATATATTATATATATATATATATATATATACCATTCAACAATCACAAACTATTATGGACAGATGATGGGGAATCATATGGGAATTCAGGGTTGAAAATGCCTTCCTTACTCGGTAATGAAGACACAAAACGCAAAAGCCAGTTTTGACTATACTGCGCCAAACATTTGTTAAAAATTAAAAACATATCTTAAAATGTCAACAAGAGTACGGTCTCAATAAAAGTTAAAACATCATTTAAAAATGAATCAATTTCGTCAGCTAAAAATATTTTTTTTATTAGCTTGTGTTAAAAAAAAAAATTATTTTTTTTTAAATTACATCTTTTTTTGTTCAAAACAGAAAGAAGATTTTCACACACACTAATGTTTACTTTAATTTGAATTACACGCATAACTAAAACATTTACAACTATACAGTGCAAAAGGTATTTTTTTCGTTGTAAGTAAAGAGTTTTGCGTTGATAGTATTTAGTTTTACTATTTTCCCAATAATATCAAGTAAAAGTTATTTGACGACATGTCTATACCTCATTAAGCATTTCTTTAGAAAAAAAATGGCACGTTGATTCATAAAGGTTCACCACCCCTAGTATAGGCAATAAAATAGGATGCACCACCAGAGCATTGAAGTCTTCTCATATATTTCTTTCCTTAAATATTTATTCTCCAAAGTCTCCTATCAAAAGAAACCGACACTTTTCCTTACGACTTATCTAAGTCAATAATGTTATCCAATTTCCAGGGCTTCTATAATATCATTTTTCATCTCCCACGATCTTTCTCGAAAGATACCGAAAGAAATAGCTCGATATTTCCTCAATATATTCTTTCCACATCTATACAGAGTGCACCAATTCTAAACTCCCCTTCCCTCTACTCTAACAGCTGGAGATAGAATGAAAAGTTTCTTTCAAATCAAGCGTATTGATCGAGAAGAGAAGTCGTATAGAGTTTTACTCGCAGTTCTACAACTGAGACCCATGTGGATCCAAAGCTGATTCCGAGAAGAGATGGCAACATCTGGGCCCATTTAATTCCCCTAAACTATTCGAATTGAGAGAATTTATACGACAAAAGGGAGGCAGTCTGTTATTTTTTGGTGTATGAGAGATAATTTAGATAAATGATTTTGTTCACACCAGTTTTTCATCAAGCTTCGTATACAAATTTGTATTCGTCAGTATGCGTATAAAATGATTTTAGTTTTTTCAATTTCTTTTATTGACATTGTATACTCTCAAAGCGCTCAGTAGCGGTATAAGTAAATTGACGCGACTAAAAAAAACACAACTCAGTGGACTACTAAAGCTCTGTTTCAAACACGCTATTTAAAAAAAGCTACCCTCAAAAGAGAGGTGGCTGAAACGACATCACAGGTTGTTTCCACCAGATGTCAGAGATGTTTGCATCATGCACTTAACAGACATCTATTAATCAAAATAAGGATGTTTATAAATAAATATAGGAGTTTTAACGTTTTTTTTTTTTTGTATTTATTACATTTAACTTATTAGTATAACTCACACATCGAATGAAAGACCATGTTTGCTGGCATACGCGCGAAACGTATGTTAATTTTTCCCCTTCTTCGCCGATCATCACGCTTGTAGAAAAATGGCAACTAATGAACAGAAAGTGTTTTGAGTTTCCCATTTTTCAAAGACATAATCTGCTATTACTGAGCAACGAGCGTTCCGGTGGACACCTCAGTGGATATGTGAACACTCATAATGCGAGCATCTGGAGCTTAGAAAATCCTCACGAGGTGTTCAAATCGCAACGAGACTTACCTAAATTGAATGTTTTTGTGCCATATTTCGGTGGAAAGTGTATGGGCCTTTCGTTTTCGAAGAACCAACTGTAACTAGTTCTGACAATCTTGATGTTCTGCAATTATAGCTATTTCCTCAATTGAAAGAAAGAGAACCAGATAACTTCATTTGGCAGCAAGATGCACAGCTTCACTGGCATCTCTCAGTACGCGATTGGTTGAACATTACTGTTCTCGACAATGGATTCTCCGCAAAGGGCCTCACGATAAAGCTTGTTTCGCATGGACTCCACGTTCACCCGATCTGACGCCATGTAATTTTTATCTATGGGGGTTCATTAAGAGTCTCAGGGGAGTTAATTTTGCCTCGAGGGGGGAAAATGTAAACAATTTTCAAACAGGTATATTTCTTTTAAATTTAAATTAAATAATTCGAATCTTTTACACATTATTTATAAAGGATTATGGTTTTAAATAAGCACAAAATGTTTGAAATATAATCATAATTTTAAAAATTATAAGCATATGCAAATAAGAAATAATTTTGTAATAAATATTAAGTAATTTTTGCGTTGCGCGCGCTATTTTCTAAAAGGGTAGCCTTTGATGTATAAAACTTTATAGAATTATAAAACGTATCATACTCTTTAAACCCTACATACTTAAGAATAATGTATCTTTTGTATTTCAAAATATTTAAAAAATATTGAAATTTTTATAAAAAATTTGAAAATTAATTTTTTTATTTTTTTAAAAATATAATTTATTATTCTATTTATTTAAAAATACTACAGTGTAATAAGGATACATTTAACTTTATAAATCAACTTATTGGTAGTAATTAAAGCTATTATTTTAGAAAGTAGCATGCGCAACGTAAAACTTAATTAATATTTCTTATAGAAATAATTCTTATTTTCATATGCTTATAATTTTTAAAATTATGATTATATTTTAAACATTTTACACTTTTCTGAAGCCCTATTCCTTTATAAATAATGTGTAAAAGATTCGAATTATTTAACTTTAATTTCAAAGAGTTATATATATTTGAATATTGTTTGCATTTGCAGCCCTCTAGAGAAAGTTAACACCCCTGAGACCCCCTTAAGGTTTGTGTTACGTATCTCCGGTACCAACTGATCTTCCACACTTAGACACAGGATTGAAGCAGCTGTGGCAAGAATATCCTCAGGCACACTAAACAAAGTTTTGGATGAACTCGTCTATCTACTTGATATGTGCCGTATGACAAATGGGGCTCACGTTGAACATTTGTAAGCTTGTAGGAAAAACTGTTTTAGTTACTCTTTCATTCGATTTATGAAATGTACTTGTAAGTTATATGTAATAAATATTATAAAGCCTTAAAACTCCGATATTCATTTAGAAACACAAGTATTGTAGTATTTTCTATATATAGATTTTTTTTAAGTGAAAACTTCTTTAGCGGCGTTGGGCATATTTGGTAGGCGAAAATCTTATGGGTTCGCGTCACCGACATGCTCTGACTGGCGCACGCGCAGTGTGCTGTTCGCCTTGGACACTTTTTGGGTGGGTGAAATCTCGTGCAATCGCGTCACCGACATGCTTATAACAGTATATCTGTAGCTATACAGCTGACGTAGAGTGCTGTGTATATCTTATAAGTGAAATTCAATAGATTTAGTGAAAAGTTCAATGTGTATATATTGTGCATTGCTCGTTGCGATTCCGAGAATGGGCAATACATATTAATGGTTGCCGTTTATATTTCGCCTGGAAAATCTATGAGACAGATACAACACTTTTTATTCGAAAATTGGATGATTTATACAAAAGAAGGTTCTGAACTACTCGAAAAAAGATTTGGCGAAAAATATACTTGTATATATATGTACCGATATACATGTACCGATGATTTTAAGTGGAGACTTCACTTTTAACTTTGCAGATGATAAAAATCTACCACTCATTGAATTTCTAAATGAAACACTTAATTTAAATATGTCCAATGATCGAAAAAACTCAATACTACAAAATATAAAACGACCATCGATGCGGTTTTAACGCGATACTTAGATGAATTTGAATCAAACATTTTCCTTTCTTACTTTAGTTACCATAAGCCTATTGTATCTTTTTTAGAACAAAATGAAATAATTGAAAGTAGAAAAAGTCTAAGAATTGTTGAAATGAATGATGACAATGATGCAAACTATTAAAATAATGTTAAAAATCAAGTACATTGAAATTTAAGTAAATACAAATACTATCCATAAATAATATGATTGTATATTAATTGCTATTTCAGTTGAATTGTATTTATATTTTGTCATGATCTTGTACGGCCCGTAATATATTTGAATAATAAAAAAAACATATAAACACATGTATTTAGTTGTTGCTCGGAGTGTCAATAGATGTGAAAACCAGATTGATGTTGATAATTACAATTCAAACATTATGAAATTTCAAATTTTAATACTAAAAGTTCTAAGTTTTCACTCCTATCGGCAGTCTCTATAGTTGCAATTTTTTTAAAGCGCTTTGTAGAAAACCTACTTCAACTTAATTTGATATTTTTGCTGTACAAAATTGCTTACTAGTGAATTCATTGGCTTGAAATTCATTGCATTAACTTCTACACGAGAGCTGTTGATGACAACCATCTGAAATCTAGATAACTGTATAGTGATCAGAGTGACATCTGAGCTAATACACCACTCTTCCAGTTCCTCGCAACACCAAATTCCTGTAGAAATACCACATGGTAATTGTAATTAGGTTTTATTCTCATTTCATGATTCAAGGTGTTTTTAATTAAAGTTTCACTTTCAAAACACTGTAAAAAAAAAGAACCACTGGTCAAAAGGACTTCAAGTTTGAATTGAACATATTTAAAAAAGAGGGAAATGGTATGGCCTAAAAATTTCCAAAGTTTATCAATAGATAGCACTGTAATTGTAAAATGGCTCTTCCCGCACATTGCAAAGCCAGTGAGGTAACTGTCACCTCCCTGAT
>BMAO01010515.1:67846-93554 GCA_019973975.1 Trichonephila clavata | reverse complement strand
CCTATTTCTCAGCTAATAAGCAACCAATTGACCTCGGGTTTTCGGCATTGGGTCGCATTTGTGCCCTAGATGAGCTAAATCATATTTAAATTTAATTATTTTAAAAATTTTTTAGTGCAGTACACACACACTATTTTCTGTTAGTAAAAAGTTCATTAGTTGCATTATTGTAAAACACAACATGTGAAAACACGCTAAAATTACTTGGTTGCCAATGATTGATATCTTGTTTACTCACACGCGAACTTTTTTACTTATTTATTTATTTATTTTTATGATTTTAATCGTTACGAAAAAAATATTGTAATTTGGAAAATGAGTGCCTCGCCGGCTTAATTTCCAGTGTAATTTTTGGCTCATTTCCAAATATGGATCTCGCATTTATATCTTAAAAAGGTAAATTACTGGCTCTTCGCTGTTACTAAGGTTTACTCTCTCTTTGCTATAACCCTGCTGCTTAGGAAACTCTCTCCCTCTCTTTATCGGTTTTTCTCTTCCTTATGAAATAAACTTGAGAAGCCTTTCCTTGTTTTCGTATGTATTCGGAACGGTAAAACCCCTCGACGGTGTAAGTTCTCCTTTTTATTATATCAAGAAATCGATAGCTCAGACAAAGAGACTGTTCGCGGCGTTTCTATAAAATTTTATGTTAGTCTTAACAATTTCAACCATAAATTCATATTTAAGCCAGAGGATATAAATATATTCGTTGTTTATACGCATTATCTATGAATATTCGATATACGTTTATAAGCCATTGTGAATTAGGAAATTTCTTTTATTCACTGTATAGGATACATATTTGAAAATAATTGCTCAATTAAATTTTACAGAGAGAATTTTGTTAAAGTAACTTTTTTGAGTGCACATTGATATTGCATGAGTTCGTTAACATTCTAAATGATATTAACACCAGAGGTTAAATAGGTCACATCACATTACTGAGCATGAGTTATTCGTCATTGCAATACATTTTTTTCTTTCAAACTGGCTGAATTTTGTTGGGGTAGCCTTTATAGACAGCGAGAGTTCCCAAGTGGGACAGCCATTTCATTGGAGGCACCCTCTAGTGGCGGCTTCCGCTACCAAATCTCGACGTTTGAATTTATTCAATTCCAGCTCTCTCATCGGATACTAAATATTGCACGTGATTTAAATTTTCCGAGAGTACCAGAGCCAAATGGATGCTCGAGAGATCTTTTACATGCCACGTAATCATATGACACGCGTGCCTATGATTTTCGTATCTTGAAAATCTATCGACTCCAGCCGGGATCGAACCCGCAACCTTAGGCTTACGAGGTGTGCAGCTACCTCCTAGCCACTGAGCTGATTCATTGCCATCCTACCGTATTGGATACTGATAATTACCTTGCAAATTGGTCTCTTTTTAATTTATGATTCTTCTTCTATGTTTTTAAAAGTTCGAAAAAAATGTAAGAACATTTTTGCCCAAAAGCAAATTTTATCCACATGTTCCCTTCCTTTTATCCTGTCAAAGCTTTCTAATTTTAAAATGAAGAATAAACTATTAGAAGGCACGTTCTATTTTACACGCTCAAAATAACTTTCTTTTGCCTACGCTTTCGTTAATTAAACGCATGCGCAGGGAGTGCGAACACGTAGAACGGAGAAAGAAAAAGGAAAACTTATTTTTCCTTTACATTCATTAAAACATCGCCTTTGGTTTTAGTTGTTGCATTACGAAAGAAAAAAAAAAACAGTCTGTCGTGAAAAAAATTTAAATTTTGTCAAAGAAAAAAAAAATGCAATCCATGGAGACATTTTTTTTCATTCCTCCCCCTCCGAGAATCATATAAATAATAAATTTACATTTCGGTATTATGTCAGTCAATATACAAAGCACGTACTCTTCAAGGCATTACCTTTATATTAACTAAATAGCAAAAATAATACTGAAAATATTTCAAAAAAATAATTAGAAATATCAAAGATAATATACTTAATAAATATTGTATTTATACGAGCTCTTTGGTGGTAAAATGTAATGTTTTATTTTTACAAATGGCGTTATAGAATGATTTTTCTCCTTAAAACGCGTTCGAAAATAGAAAACTTGATTACATATAAGCTGTGTTTAAAAAAAAGCTATTTTGAAACAAGAAAAGGCACATAATAAACATTTGAATGTTATTTATCATTAAAAAAAAACAAATATTGAAAAGTCATGAATGTGTAATAAACTAAAAAAAATTAGAAATTAAGATTAGAGGAATCTCATTCATTTTCTTCAAGTTATATGGCGCATATAATTAGATTAGGCTTTTCTATATAATTAGATTCTAGTTCCAACATATAATTATATTCGATTTATACCATACAAGCCACTAAAGCTGCTGCTAAAAAAATTCAAGCAATGATATACGTTGTCTTTTTTCTCAACTATATTAAGACAAATTAGGTAAAAGGGAAAAAATATAAGTTAAAAAATATAATTCATACGAATTTTAACTAGGTTGTGTTACTAGATCATTAAATTACTGAATGAAAAGGATATCGAGGTGCATACATTTCTAAGATTATGTTAAATATGCCTTCTTTTATATAAAGTTAATTTTTTTTAAATATTTTTCTTTTATTAGTTATCTATCTCATTCCTAGGTTTAGTGTTAAGATTTAAATATTAGGGTTAAGCTTGAAAATTTAGAGTTATAATTAGAAAAAAAAGGGTACTTATCATTTGCTGAACCTTTCTAATCGGAAAAATTTAAGATTGTTTTAGTAAAAGTTATTTGCCAAAAAAAAAAAAAAAAAAGCATTTTCATTGCTTTGTGTGACTAAATAGGTATTACTTACATCCGACTATTTGTGCAACAACTTTTTTAAGAAAATGGATATATAAGGATTTTTAGTAGTTTCTAGATTTGTTTTTAGTACATTTTAAGAAAAATATGCTAAAATTAAGAAGATAAAAAGAGATTATTATTACTAAAATGGGAAAAATTGGTAAATATTTGCAAAAAATTAAATAAATAGGGCCCATTTTGTACAAAACATTTATGAACAAATTTTCAATTCTGATGTGTTGCTATATTATTCATTTTTGAAATGACCTTCAGGATAAGAGATATTTAAATTTTTACAAAAATTAGAGCACTTTACCTTAGTTATTACATAAAAAAGCTTCAAAAAACAGTGATTATATTAACACTAGCTGTTACCGCCCACTTCGCTGGGTATTTCATGATGTTTTATAAATTTTTACTGCTTATATATATGTATAAATTATTGATATCTAAGTCCTAGCATTAAGAATTCGATTGAATTGAAAAATATACTTATACTTGTAACTGTCACCTGTTGATAAAAAAAAAGGGCAGAACTCATCTAATTTGTATTTTCTAAAAATCTCTAAAATTGAAGCATAGAATGATGTTTGCTCTTTCGTAACTCAAAAACCAAGTGGATTCCCGCAAAACCAATTTTCGGTGGATCCCTACTCCGTAAATTGAACATGCAAGCCAAATTTCAAGTCTAAATCTAACAGAAAAAAGCAAAAGTTTTACTATAAATATCCCCGTAATCCCGTTGAGAGCCGTTTTCCAAAATTAGTGCTCTTAGCGGATTTCAATTCAACAAAAGAAAAATGCAAACCAAATTTCATTATTATAGTCCTTGTAGCTCGAAAAAAGTAATTATTTTTGTCAATACGTCCCAGTAACCCCCTGCAACCCTCCAGAACTTGATTTGCTTAAAACTTATTCTTAGTGGATCCCTATTCAACAAAAGAAACATGCTTAACAAATTTCAAGTATATGGGTCTAACAATTAAAAACAGGAATTTTTTTCTGTAACCCCTCTTGACCCCTCGCAAACATCTTTGGGGTCAATTTTCATTTTACTCTTTGTTAGAGGAACTCTATTTCATGAAAGGAACATGCCTACCAATTTTCAAGCAGGATGATCAAGTAGTTTAAAAATGGAAATATTTATCGATTACGCCTCTTAATCTCCCGAAATTAAACTTAGTAGTTGATATTCACGAAACCCATTTTGTAGCGGTTCTCTACTTTACGAAAGGAATCTGCTTATCAAATTTCAAGACTGTACGTCTAACAGTTTAAAAATGGGGATAATTGTCTATAACGCCACTTGAGCCCCCGCAACGCCACTTCTGGGTCTGTTTTCACAAAACCCATTTTGTAGGGGAATTGCACTCTATGAAAGGAATCTGCTTAGCAAAATTTGAAGACTGTGCGTCCAATTAATTAAAAGTGCAAAAAAATTATCAATAACGCCCCCCCCCCGCAACACCCCCTAGGGGTCGATTTTCACAAAACACATTTTGCAGTGTATTTCTAACCTATGAGAGGAATCTGCTAACCAAATTTCAAGACTGTGATTCTAATAGTTTAAAAAAGAAATAATTATTTATATCTGCTCTTAACCCCCGCAACACCCCTTGGGGGTCAATTTTCTCCAAACCCGTTTTGTAGCGGATATTTACTCCATGAAAGAAACATTCCTACCAATTTTCAAGCAGGTAGGTCAAATAGTTTAAAAACGAAAATATTATCTCTTACGCCACTTATTCCCCTCAACGCCACTTAGAGGTCTGTTTCACAAAACTTCTTATAGCTGATCTCTACTCTATGAAAGAAATCGCTTTATCAAATATAAAGACTGTGCCTCTAATAGTTTAAAAATGGAAATAATTATCTATAACGCCCCTTAAGTCCCTCAACGCCACTTGGGGCAATTTTCACGAAACCCATTTTTAGCGTATCTCTACCCTATGAGAGGAATCTGCTTACTAAGTTTCAAGACTGTACGTCTAATAACTTAAAAATAGGAATTTATAACGCCCTTAAACCCCCGCCCCGCAACACCCTTGGGGGTCAATTTTCCCAAAACCCATTTTATTTGTAGCGGATATTTACTCCAGGAAAGAAACTTACCTACCAATTTTCAAGCAGGTAGGTTAAGTAGTTTAAAAACGGATATATTTATCTATTACGCCCCTTAATCCCCCGCAACGCCACTTAGAAGTCTGTTTTCACAAAACCCGTTTTGTAACTGATCATTATTCTACAAAAGGAATCTATATATCAAATTTAAAGACAGTGCGTCAAATAGTTTTAAAATGGAAATAATTATCTATAACGCCCCCTAAGCCCCTGCAACGCCACTTGGGGGTCGATTTTCAGCAAACTCATTTTGTAGCGGATCTCTACTCTCTGAAAGGAATCCGCTTACCCAATTTCAAGATTGTATATCAAGTAGTTTAAACATGGAAACAATTATTATTAAAGCCCTTAACCCCCTGTAACGCCCCTTGCGTTTCGAATTTTGGAAAATCCTTTCTTAGCTGATGTCTACTCTATCAAAGGAACATGTCTACCAAATTTCAAGTCTGTAGGTTGAATAGTTCCAGAGATTTCGTGATTAGTCAGTCAGTCAGTCAGTGAGGGAGTCGCTTTTCTCCTTTATATATATAGATAAGGTACTGTAAATTTTGTAATAAAACAGTGATAGGTAAATCTGAAGGTTAAAAAGCTTCTACTATTATACAGAACATACACAAAAAAATTTCAGTTAATTATTTTCAAAACTTTCTGAGCAATCGCTGTCCCCGTTTGAGCATTTAAAAAAACACACCACACATTTCGAGTAAAGCGTGTTTTAAAGTATAACCTCTTGCTTAAAGTAATGACACCTGCTTTTACTAAAACACTTGTAATTTTTGTTCTACTGAAAGGAAAACAATATACTTGGTATTTTTATAAGATGGCCTTTAAAAGAAAATCAATAAAAATTGTCAGTTCTTTGGGAAACTTCACAATTTTAGAGCAATCGGATACCTTAAGCTTGAAAATTTAGATACATAAATAAAAAAAAGTGTTCTTCATTTGCTGAACCTTTCTAATTGGAAAGTTTAAGACTGTTTTAGCAAAAGCTATTTTCCAAAAATGCGAATATTATTTCTATGATTTGTGACTAAATAGTTTAACACCCATCACTTTTAAGAGACTAATTCCAGAATGTATCATGTTGGGTTTTAAATAGTCATAACACATTTGTTTCCTTTGCTATTTTATTAAGTATTATGATTCAACTTAGAAACCGAAACTTCATTTAAAATCACATCATTTAAAAATTAAAAAAGATAAACCTAAGCAAAGTATAAAAAAAAATAATTTAAAATGTGTCTTCTCTTTTTTTTTTCTTATTGGTGTCAAGCAAGTATTTAAAAACCAACAAATGTCACTTTTAGAACAGTTTTTCCCCTAATTTTCTTGTCCTCTTGTAAAAGCACGGTTTCTAAAATAAACGATTTTGGGCTTCTCTTTTATTTCCTCCAAATGGCAACGAACTTTCGCGCTTCAGTTATTCCACACAAAAATCGAAAGAAAAATTAACCAAACCGTTCTATTAAAACAAGACAAGTTTTTTTTTCAGAATCCATCAAAAAAGATTCACTTACCGGCTTCACTTTTTCGTACGCGCTATCGGATCGTGGTCTTGTCTTCATGGTTACAGAATTCGAAACTAACTGTTTTTTTCGAACGTTCCGAACCGAATTCGAAACCGCGTGCGCGCGCCGCTCGAATTTCGCTAGTAGGTCAGTGTTAACGGTGCCATTGCCTGTCCCTCGTTCCACTTGATTCTGGTTTTTCTATATCGAGGACATTGTAGCCATTAAAAGACCCCCAACATTAATCGCCGCTACAAAGAATGATTTCGCGTTATGGCTTTTTCTTGCCCGGTAGTTTTCTGCTTGGTAGCACTAATCTGTTGTTTGCATGATGCAATTTTTATTGTCTCACCATTTTGATTCTGCTTTTTGTTCTTTCTTCGTTTACTTTCTTTTGATTAGAATGATATTTTAAATGTTCTCTCAGGATGACCTTCTGGGCTTTGGTTCGTTTTCGCAACGACCGGTAATGCTGATTTAAGAAATTTTCCAAGAAAATCGCGCGGAAACAAATGATTGTTTTTCAAAGTCATGCAATGAGGAGATTACGAAATGAAATTAATGGATTTGAGATTTTAAAAAAGAAATAAAATTATATTTCTGACTTATGCGAAGAGTTTTGCAGATTTGCGGTAAAGTTAACCCTTTATAAGACTGTGGTAAATATATTTACCACCAACTTAATTAGTTTTAAACATCCATGGGAAGTTAGTTTTCCGCTTGTGATTTCTGTTGCTTACATTTCGGCTAAAAATAATAAATAATTTCTGAATTTTCAATTCATCAATGTAAAGGATGGCCTGTAATTTCCTGAATATCAAAAAAAAAAAAAAAAAAATTGTCTCAGATGACGAACAATTGGCTAAATTAAGTGACTATGAAAATTTGAGGGGAAAAAACCATATAGACGTCGCTGTTCGTTTTCTACTAAAGCAGATGAGAACAAAATACATTTGTATAGTTTGCAATGTTTCTCCATGTTTTCATGGAAAGTAATTTGTATAAAGTTTTTGAATACTAAAAATGCATTTAATTTATGTTTCCTTTTCAGTATATTTTAGTATTTACAAACTATTTTTAATACCATAATGTAATAGAAAAAGAAATGCAAAACATAAGATGTTCTGCGTTTAAATAGCTTGCAGTGCTAGGTGGGAAACACTTCCCACAAAAAAAAATGGTCTTCAAAATCAAGCTAATTTCAAGCATTAAGCTAAATGAATATCGTTTTATGTAAATCAATTCAAAGCCTAAAGGTTCTTTAACATAACAATAATAGAAAAAGAAATCGCCTTATAAATGGTTAAGAAACAACAACAAAAAAATGTCAGCTCTTTGGTAAGTATACAATTCATAATACAGGGATTCAGATCTCTCTAGTAGACTATATGTCAATTCTACCTCGACACAGCTTGGTCATTGAATTTCTCTAAGCCAGAAATGGACCCAAAAAAAATTGGCTCATCAATACACTTAAAAAACCAAACATAGTGAAAACTTTCTTTATGCAGGGTGTTTATAAATGAATATCGGAGTGTTAACGCTTTATTTATTACATTTAACTTATATTAGTATAACTCATTCATCGAATGAAAGACCAACTGAGACAGTTTTGTTTACTGGGATGTGTGTGAAACATATGTTAATTCCCCCCCCCCATCCCCACCGATTAGCACGCTAGTAGAAAAATGGTGACTAGTGAACAGAAAGCGTTGTGTGTTCCCCAGTTTGCTAAGACAGAATCTGCTATTGCTTTGCAACGACAGGTGTACACCTCAGTGGACATGCGAACACTCATAATGTACGCATCTGGAGCTTAGAAAATCCTCACGGGGTGCTAGAATGTCAAGACTCCCCTAAATTGAATGATTTTTGTGCCACATCTCAGTGGAAAGTGTATGGGCCTTTCGTTTTCCAACTGCAACTAGTTCTGCAAGCTCTACAAGTATGGCTATTTCCTCAATCATCTCTCAGTATGCAATTGGTTGAACATCGTTGTACTCGACAATGGATTTTCCGCAAAGGGCTTCACGATAAAGCTTGTTTCGCATGGCCTCCACGTTCACCCGATCTGACGCCATGTCATTTTTATCTGTAGGGGTTCATTGAGGATTGTATGTACATATCTTCGCCATCAGCTGACCTTGCAGACTTAAGACCCAGGATTGAAGCAGCTGTTGCAAGAACTACCTCAGACAAACTAAAATAAGTTTAGGATGAACTCGCCTATCGACTTGATGTGTGCCATGTCACGAATGGGGCTCACATGGAACATTTGTAAGCTTGCAGGTAAAACTGTTTCAGTTACTCTTTCATTCTATGTATAAATTGTACTTGTAAGTTATATGTAATAAATACTATAAAGCACATAAAAACTCCGACATTCATTTGTAGAAACACCCGATAGTTGGGTCACATCTATTTGTGAGCAAAGCGTTTGTTGCATGGAGAATAACAAGAGTAAATATAGATGCAAGTTATATAACTGACACTAACTTGCCGTCTATGACGATAACTTTCACACAAATAATTTCATTCCTGATTTTAAAAAAAAATAGTATAAAAGAGTGATAAGGTACATTCGTCTCATTTAACTGTTTTTTTAAATGAAATGTGCTGGCAGCTAAATGATATGAAAATAACACGGTAAATAAATTCAATAAAACTGCCACTATTTTGTTTACCTTATATTTAATGATTTTTATGGTACAATTTATACCTTTTCAGAGATGCCAAGTTAACTAATGAATGCGCTCATTTTAAAAAGGTGTGATCCGCCGGTATCTTCCGTTTCAACAACGTGTCCCTCGAGCCAAAAAGTTTGTCCTCCCTTGCTCTAAACTGAATTACTGTAACATTAAAACTGTAGTAAAATTAATAATTTTAAAATAAAATAATCGGGGAATGTGTATTTGACACTTTTTTATATAAGTTAGGGAAATGAATTTAAGTAACATTTTTTTTCTTTGATTGTGTTTTAAGAAATAAAAATCTCGCACTATATATATAACTGATTTAAACATTTTAAAGAAAAACTACAACTAAAAGATATATTTTTAAATGTATTCGAAAAAAAAAAAGATTTTATCTTAATCTCCGAAGTTATTTGATAAGGAACTACAAATACTTTAGTGTGTTTTCTAAGATGTTAATTGAATAATCTCACCCGATTGTTCAAGTTTATTTGGGTTCTAAATTCATAGATTTGATATAAATGTGTGAATAACTTACATAAATTATAAATTAATATTCTTGAAACGAATAATTTTTTTTTATCTTTGTAAATGTGGGCTATCGATGAGTTCTATCCCCTCCAAGTCAGATCCCCCCCAGGCCAAATTGGCACTTTAAGCTAGAACAGGGGTGTCCAACCCAAATGACCTTGAGGGCCATTTCGGAAAAACAATATAATCCCGCGGGCCGCTTTTAAAAATATACATTTTTTATTAGATTTGAACTCATTATAAATATTTATTGGGGTGAAAATTTAAAGCAGAATGAATTGTTATAAACGGTTTCATTATTTTTCATGTATACAGACATAGATAATATAAAAATTTCAATGCAATGATCAAATAGAATGAATGTTTAATTTCTTTAAATAATGAGATATTTGTTTCTCAAAAATTTCACTTAATTTTTGTAAGTCGATCTCAACACGTGTATTTCCCCATCGGAACTACTATTACAAGTTTGAGCAAAAAGAACGATTTGCAGAGTTGTATCTGTTGAAAAAAAGTTATAGAAATCAAGCGGGTGCTGCGGAGTATCGCTGAACTGCAATACTGACCAATTTTAAATGTATATAAAAACTGAAGCAAAGTGATAAAAAAGTAGAAACAATTATGGGATTTATTTGTTACAAAACACTACACTAAAAACAAAAATATTGCGCGAAATAATCGTATTTTGTAAAGTTCTAAAAAATCTCGCGGGCTGCAGGTTGGCCACCCCTGAGCTTGAACAACGCTTCAATGCAATTAGACGCCACATTTTAAGATAATTTTGAGATATTCAAGCATTTTAAGATATTCAAGATTAGGAACTTTTAGATTGTCAAAGTCGAGAGGTTGTATCTCGGACAAATTTGATTCTTATGCTTTAGTTTGTCTTGTCTGCGTATCGTTTTTTAATAAAAGTAATTTGTTGATATTCTCTGCTTGCCATCATTTCGAATTTGATTCAATAATTTCTTTACCCATGCTGCGTTCACATGCCCCAGGGAATCTCAATGATGATTAAGATCTCAAAATCCACCAACATGAGGAGGAGGTACCACGACAAAATGGATTTCGCTCTGTTAAAATTGCAGAGAAACAGAGAATTAGTCAAAATAAAGACAACTTTTATTTATCCTTCTTAAATTATTTTACTTCCCCCCCCCCCCAACTTATGCCTTTCTTTACTCTTCTTCAAAATTTTAAACTGTTCTAAAATTTCATGGAAAATGTAAACTTAGGATATTATTTTTTTCTTCTTAAAGTGATTACATCCTTTGCTGAAAATGAAAGGAAAGAGTCCCAATATTGATATGTTTGTGATTTTTGGCTTTTGTCAAGCGAAAGAAAGAAAATTAAATAGTTAAAATTAAAATCGAAATTCTCATCATTTTTTTTTAATAAACTATCCTTTCTATTTTTTTAAGTAAAATGTTGGCATTATATATGGAAAGGGGATCCTCTTCTTTATATTAGATCTATCCATGTCCGGAAAACAATTTTGAAATGGAAAACTATAACGATTAAATCAAGGTCAAAAAAGTATGAACTGAACATATATGGATTCTCTTAGTTAGAAGTAAAATGAAAAAAGAAAATAGCGAGCGAATAAATAAATGGAAATTTATTATCTATACAAAGGGAAAGAAATTTTAAGTAAAGCTTTGAAAAAATACTCTCGAGCGCAGTCTATCACTCACATCACTTTGTATCTGGAGTGAGATCTAATTCACAACTTTATAGAAATTTCACTCTTTATTTTTAGAATCCTGCATGGTATTTTGATTTCCTTATATAGCGATATTTTTCATTTCATATGTATATTTCCGTTCATAACCCGACTACTTTTAATTAAAACTCCAACCCATTTTGATTTTTCCTTTAAAGTCAAAAGTGAAAATTAGCCGGCTCTCTAAATCACGCTCGCTCTATTTTTGAAAGAATATATACCGTATTTATTTGGATTTTAATCGAATTATTTTGTCCAATGCCGATGCTTCTGAAAATCAGGTATTGCGTAGATCCGAGGGAGAAAAAATTCGTCGGATGAGGGAAATTAAACATATACTGACGGTTACAGCAATTACAGGATCCTGTATGCATTTACAGGTTTTAATACTAGTAAAGTAAATTAATTATTCACTTCTTGTTATTTCTCCTTAATTTCTTAAAATTTCCTAAATATTGGATATTTTGATAAACCATTTTACATTATTTTTTTTTCTCTCAAAAACGTTTTGAGAATTTGGAGTGCGGCTTAGAATCGTTTGCATAATGCCATATTTTTAATTATAAAAATAGAAAACTGAAACATTACAAAATCAGCTCGAAATTGTTACAATCAGCGACCGAGCAACTGGAGATGAAAAATGCCAGATGTGTTTTTCAGAATATCCGCTAATTAAAAAGAATTCGAATTCATCTTCTAATATATATAGCTCGAACGATACTAATTATGTTTTTTGACTTTTTTTTAAACTTATTACTGTCATGCGAGCTAAAGTGATTGCTAGAACAGAACATACCCCTAAAACGTATGAGATATCGTAAAATCCGGCGTAAAACGTGTACCTATACTTTTAAGCTGCGCTTTTTAATTTTTAAGTCTATTCGCCGTGTATCGCACCCTTTTTACCCCCTTTTTTACGAAGGAACCTGAAATTTTATGCGCTATGCTCTTATGTTTTGAGGTCATTGATTCGAGATATTATCGCAGTATTTTGAAGAATTAGTATACTTCTAGAATTACAACACTTTAAGTTCATTAGGTATGTCATTTCTTTTAAATAAATAATATTCCGATCTATGCAGAAATCTATTTTTTAAATGCTCATCTGTCTTTTTTATTTTTGAAGCTATCATTTTCATTCCGGGCAGATAACGTGTCCCCGTAAATTTTGATTTTAATTTTTCTGTTAAAGTGCGCGTTATATACCGAATTTTACGGTAGGTTACATATGTGCAGCGAGTTTGAAAGGATCTGGAAGCGTTTCCAGGAAACAGGAAATGTTAAAACCTTCCGTTCTGGACGATGTGGTATATAAAAATTACTTTCGGATCTAGACAGCATTTTTTTATATTGAATGAGTGTTGTAAATCCTTGATTGATCTACTTGTTCAAATATTTGTCGACATCTGATGTTAATTGTGCAGATTTTAGAGTGCGATATAAGACATGAAGCAAGATCATGAGGAACGAATGCATACAGGACGCATTTCCTGACGAGTGGCTTATAGAAAAAGAGAATAGACTGGGCCTTTAGTTACAAAAATTCAATAGAAAGTAACTGGAAATGACCGGATCTTATGGGATGAAGCACATTTTGTAGTCCATTAAGATTCAAATTCGATGTAATCGATTAAGATATAACATGGATAATCAAATTCTTGCAATGAAAATAGGTTTTTAAATTTTAATAAAAAATTTAAAACAGTACATGTCGTATACTAAGCGATCCAAATTGTTTTCCTTACTTTTAACTACACCCAGTAACTGCTGCGACTATATTTCTGTTGTAAGATTATTTTTTTCTAATGTGGCTGCGTATTAGTATTTTTTACCTTTGCAGACCTAGTTCCTTCACCAGGAGCTGGTATCACTTTTTAGCGCGGCACTGTATAGGCGACACCAATTGCCGCAAGTAATTTTGACGCCCAGTTTCCTCCCCAGATGGAGGCACCTGAGCTCTCATGATGCGAAATTGAACTTAGGAATTTAATTTTGCCGAGAGCACCCACGCCAAACCGGCACTTCAAGAAATTTTTTACATGCTGCATAATCATACGACATGGCCGCTGTCAATTTTCTGCATCATAAAAATCCACCGACTTGGGCCGGGGTTGAACCCGCAACCTTGGGTGCAGAAGGTCAAATTATTGAATTGGAAACCTCAACAAATAATTTTCGCCACGTCTACTCTTTTATAAAAACACTAGCCGTTACCCGCCCGCTTCGCTGGGTATTTCATGATGTTTTATAAATTTTTACTGATTACATATATGTATAAAATATTGATATCTAAGTCCTAGCATTAAGAATTCGATTCTATTGAAAAATGTACTTATACCTTTAACTGTCGCCTGTTGACTAAAAAAAAAAAAAAAAAAAAAAAAAAATGGCAGAACTATATATAATCTAATTTGTATTTTCTAAAAATCTCTAAAATTGTGTGAAGTATAGATGATGTTTGCTCTTTCATAACCATAAACCAAGTGGATTCCCGCAAAACCAAATTTCGGTGGATCTCTACTCCATAAATTGAACATGCAAGCCAAATTTCAAGTCTAAATCTAACAGAAAAAAAACAAAAGCTTTACTATCAATACCCCTGTAATCCGTTGAGACCCGTTTTCCAAAATAACCGCTCTTAGCGGATTTCAATTCTTTCAATTCATTTCTCCCTGAAAGAAACTCACGTACAAATTTTCAAGCAGGTAGGTGAAGTAGTTTAAAAACGGGAATATTGATCTATTACGCCCCTTAATCCCCGCAACGCCACTTAGAGGTCTGTTTTCACAAAACCTTCCATAGCTGATATCTACTCTATGAAAGAAATCTATTTATCAAATATAAAGAATGTGCGTCTAATAGTTTAAAAATGGAAATAATTATCTATAACGCCCCTTAAGTCGCGCAACGCCACATGGGGCATTTTTCACGAAACCCATTTTGTAGCGTATCTCTACCCTATGAGAGGAATCTGCTTACTAAGTTTCAAGACTGTACGTCGAATAACTTAAAAATCGGAATTTATAACGCCCCCCTTTGCAACACCCCTTGGGGGTCAATTTTCCCAAAACCTATTTTGTAGCGGATATTTACTCCATGAAAGAAACTTACCTACCAATTTTCAAGCAGGTAGGTGAAGTAGTTTAAAAATGAATATATTTATCTATAACGCCCCTTAATCCCCGCAACGCCACTTAGAAGTCTGTTTTCCCAAAACCCTTTTTGTAACTAATCATTATTCAACGAAAGGAATCTATTTATCAAATTTAAAGACATTGCGTCAAATAGTTTAAAAATAGAAATAATTATCTATAACGCCCCCTAAGCCCCTGCAACGCCACTTGGGGTCGATTTTCCCCAAACTCATTTTGTAGCGGATATCTCTACTGTATGAAAGGAATCTGCTCACCCAATTTCAAAATTGAACATTGAGTAGTTTAAACACGGAAACAATTATTTATAACGCCCTTAACCCCCCGTAACGCCACTTGCGTTTCGAATTTCGGAAAATCCGTTCTTAGCTGATGTCTACTCTATAAAAGGAACATGTCTACAAATGTCAAGTCTGTTGGTTGAATAGTTCCAGAGATATCGTGATTAGTCAGACAGTGAGTGAGTGAGTCGCTTTTCTCCTTTATATATATACTAGCTGTTACCCGCCCGCTTCGCTGGGTATTTCATGATGTTTTATAAATTTTTACTGTTTATATATATGTATAAATTATTGATATCTAAGTCCTAGCATTAAGAATTCGATTGTATTGAAAAATATACTTATACCTTTACTGTCGCAAAAAAAAGAGCAGAACTCATCTAATTTGTATTTTCTAAAAATCTCTAAAATTGAAGTATAGATGATGTTTGCTCTTTCATAACCCATAAACCAAGTGGATTCCCTCAAAACCAAATTTCGGTGGATCTCTACTCCGTAAATTGAACATGCAAGCCAAATTTCAAGTCTAAATCTAACAGGGAAAAAAACAAAAGCTTTACTATCAATATCCCTGTAATCCCGTTGAGACCCGTTTTCCAAAATAACCGCTCTTAGCGGATTTCAATTCAACAAAAGAAAAATGCAAACCAAATTTCATTATTATAGCCTTGTAGCTCGAAAAAAGGAATTTTTTTTGTCAATACGTCCCAGTAACCCCCTGCACGCCCCCAGAACTTGATTTGCTTAAAATACATTCTTAGTGGATCCCTATTCAACAAAAGAAACATGCTTAACAAATTTCAAGTATTTGGGTCTAACAATTAAAACAGGAATTTTTTTCTGTAACTCCTCTTGACCCCTCCAAACATCTTTGGGGGTCAATTTTCATTTTACTCTTTGTTAGAGGAACTCTATTTCATGAAAGGAACATGCCTACCAATTTTCAAGCAGGATGATCAAGTAGTTTAAAAATGGAAATATTTATCGATTATGCCTCTTAATCTCCCGAAATTAAAATTGGTAGTTGATATTCGCGAAACCCATTTTGTAGCGGTTCTCTACTTTACGAAGGAATCTGCTTATCAAATTTCAAGACTGTACGTCTAATAATTTAAAAATGGGGATAATTATCTATAACACCACTTGAGCCTCCGCAACGCCACTTCAGGGTCTGTTTTCACAAAACCCATTTTGTAGGGAATTGCACTCTAT
Source organism: Trichonephila clavata (assembly GCA_019973975.1). NCBI lineage: Eukaryota > Metazoa > Arthropoda > Arachnida > Araneae > Nephilidae > Trichonephila > Trichonephila clavata. The sequence goes on along the minus strand of BMAO01010515.1, from coordinate 77,526 downwards.
GAAAGGAATCTGCTTAGCAAAATTTGAAGACTGTGCGTCCAATTAATTAAAAATGCAAAAAAAATTATCAATAACGCCCCTTGAACCCCCGCAACACCACCTTTGGGTCGATTTTCACAAAACACATTTTGCAGTGTATTTCTTCCTATGAGAGGAATCTGCTAACCAAATTTCAAGACTGTGAGTCTAATAGTTTAAAAAAAGAAATAATTATTTATATCTGCCCTTAACCCCCGCAACACCCCTTGGGGTCAATTTTCTCCAAACCCGTTTTGTAGCGGATATTTACTCCATGAAAGAAACATTCCTACCAATTTTCAAGCAGGTAGATCAAATAGTTTAAAAACGAAAATATTTATCTCTTACGCCACTTATTCCCTGCAACGCCACTTAGAGGTCTGTTTTCACAAAACCTTCTTATAGCTGATTTCTACTCTATGAAAGAAATCTCTTTATCAAATATAAAGACTGTGCGTCTAATAGTTTAAAAATGGAAATAATTATCTATAACGCCCCTTAAGTCCCCTCAACGCCACTTGGGGGCAATTTTCACGAAACCCATTTTTAGCGTATCTCTACCCTATGAGAGGAATCTGCTTACTAAGTTTCAAGACTGTACGTCTAATAACTTAAAAATAGGAATTTATAACGCCCCTTAAACCCCCCGCAACACCCCTTGGGGGTCAATTTTCCCAAAACCCATTTTGTAGCGGATATTTACTCCAGGAAAGAAACTTAACTACCAATTTTCAAGCAGGTAGGTGAAGTAGTTTAAAAACGGATATATTTATCTATTACGCCCCTTAATCCCCCGCAACGCCACTTAGAAGTCTGTTTTCACAAAACCCGTTTTGTAACTGATCATTATTCTACGAAAGGAATCTATATATCAAATTTAAAGACAGTGCGTCAAATAGTTTAAAAATGGAAATAATTATCTATAACGCCCCCTAAGCCCCTGCAACGCCACTTGGGTGTCGATTTTCAGCAAACTCATTTTGTAGCGGATCTCTACTCTCTGAAAGGAATCCGCTTACCCAATTTCAAGATTGTACATCAAGTAATTTAAACATGGAAACAATTATTATTAAAGCCCTTAACCCCCCGTAACGCCCCTTGCGTTTCGAATTTCGGAAAATCCTTTCTTAGCTGATGTCTACTCTATCAAAGGAACATGTCTACCAAATTTCAAGTCTGTAGGTTGAATAGTTCCAGAGATTTCGTGATTAGTCAGTCAGTCAGTCAGTCAGTCAGTCTCAGTCGCTTTTCTCCTTTATATATATAGATAGATTTTAATTGGAAAAATCGTTTGATCCAAAAATATGCTAAAAAGAAAGCTAAACGACGATTAAACACATATCGATATAAACATGTCATCTTCACAGCTGCCATAAGACTCTCAATAAGTTAATTTTATTCCTGTTATTTCAAGAATTCTTGATTAAGAATAAATTACTATAATAAATTAATCGATCCATAAAAAATAACTTATTTTTTGTATGAGTTTTACTTTTATGCAATCCAAATTAGAAGAAAAATTCATCGTTGTTAAAAAATGTTTTTGAAAATTAAGTTCATTATATTGATGAAAGCAGGCATTTTAAATCTGGTTGAGTGAGATTCATTCGTAGCTGAAGCAGGTAGTAGCTAAAATGGCCGATTCATTGGTAGCTTAATGTCAAAAACACAATTAGATTTCAGTTATTTAAATATACTAATGCTGTAAAAAGATTACATTGATTTAATTGCTAATTCCAAAAATTGATTTGCTCAGATAAACATCGTCAGCAATACTATATTTTTCACAAATTCTTTTTTTCTTCTTTTTCTGAAAGAATATTTGGTTAATTTAAACACTTTTATCTTAATATTTTACTTTCTCACAGGAAGTTTTGATGGAGATGGAGTTCATCATAAGTAATGTTTTCCAGTGCATTTGAAATATATTTAAAAAAAGATTCATCTCAAATTTTTTGAGATCTGTATGTGAAGTTAACGTACAGAATAAATACAGTAATTTCTTACGACGTATAGGAAAAAAATGATAAAAAAGCTACGTTTAACTATATTGGTTCATAAGTTATAAAATAGGTACTAAATAACGAAAAAACTGATATAATATTCAATTCATATAGAAAATTACCAAAAAATGTATTATAAATTCATTCCACAAATAATTCCAAGTCGTAATAAAATCAAAATCCTGAACTGTGTCGTTTGTGACACTAAAAATATAATTTCTCTTTAAACACAGATAAAAAAAATAACATTTTTAGCATCACAAATATATTTTAATTTACTCAGAGAAGAGAATAAAATTTAAAAAAAATTGAAGTATCAGAAACAACCTTTTTAACGTAATCTTTAAGCGAAGGCTAACCTTTTTAAAAAAAGTTAACCAAGCTAACCCTTATTAGGTAACCCTAATCTCAGGGGCAACCAAACGGGTTCTTTCTTTTTTTTTCTTTCCTTCTTTGAAATTCCTCTTTTGAGTAATGCAACACGAGTATTATCTCAGAAAATTGATATCTACACTCGCATCTAAACGTTCGCACTAATCACACTTAGATATTTCAATAAAAAGAAAGCAGATAAAAGTTTCGTATCAGTTCGACACAACAGTGTGACTAATCCGTTACCTGGCAAAGCGCGCATTTCGTAAAAGCCAAACATTTCTCACCAGTAGTCTTCGCCTTTCGTCGTTCATCTCCTGGCCTCCAAAATGGCGTCAACAAAAGACTGCGTATTCTATTTCTGGAAAATTACGATTCCAAGTCGTTAAAAGTCGCCGCTGGGTTTGAGAAATGCATCTTTAAAAGGGTGCTCTGACCTGTTTTCAGGGTTGGCAATAAGGTCAAGATAAAACAGTGGAAAAGTTTCCGCGACGAAAATGTTTGTAATCTTCGAGGAGTCAAATATTTACATTCGCCAGATAACGGGAAGAGAGTCGATAGAATAAATATGGACTCTTTATCTTCGATCGTGCGATAATCGTTTGGTTCGACAGACGATTGTGCAGATTGGGAGGGCGTAAGGAGCGGGGAGCGCACACGTCTTTTCGATTTCTTGCCGGAGAAATGTCAGTGTTATCGGATTGTGACAAGATAGCAATCACAGCGTTTGAGTCCTGTTTGACTTCATGTAACACAGTCGATTGGACGAAGCTTAAGCTTAGATATATTTAATAAATCGTTTTAAAGAGAGAAAAAAAATGTTAAAAAGAGGGAACTGTATAAGGAAATATAAGATTTTAAGGTTTGTAATCGTAATTTTTTAAAAATGTATGGATGAATTTTTTCTATGTATTTAGTGCCACTTAAATTAGAATATGTCTATAAAATTGTTTTAAAAATATTACTGTAGTTAAAAATTATTTAAATACAATTTCAAGCAATAGATGAAGAAAGAATGACATTTCGAAACATTCTCCTTTTTCAGAAAATGCTTCTGTAATATTTTGTCAAAAAAAAAAAAAAAAAAGCTTAAACTTCTGTTTTTAGCTTGAATCAAGATTTAAAAATACATATTCTAAAAGTGGATTTGTTCATGTTTTAATATATCAGAGAACAGAAGCTTTTTTTAAAATAAAAAGCACAGGTTATTCAATTGATAGTAATTTGGAAAATAATGTGATTTTTTAAAAATCTTTAGAACATAGGTCTTAGCTATATATACGACAAATATATTATTGTAGATCCATTTTCCATAAGAGGAGAACTTATTTAAAAATAAGTTACTCTTTCTTCCTTTTTTTTACCAAAAAATTGCATTTTAATAATTTTACCTTGTAATAATTCCATAAATAATTATATATGTATATTATAAATGAAATGACATTAAATATAAAAAATATTTATTTATACACTTTTGAAAAATCACGGTTCCTAACATAGTCATCAAACTTAAGAAATTTCACGATAACATGTAATACTCAAATAAACATGTAATTTAAATTGCATAAATCAATGGAAATAATAACAAAGGAATATCCATTATTCATTAAAAGAGAATAAAATCCTGATACGCATTTAAAAAAAACACTAAATTACACTGCTGGCCACCGTAAATGCAACACCCTGAAGGAAGCACGAAAATAACATGAAATTTGAAACATGCATTAACGGAGGTGAGATATGCAAATGATTAGAATTTCAGCGCAGACACACATCACGAACGCCTGTGGCGCCACCTCAAAGCGCTATTTAAGGCTTGGAGATTTCGACGATTTCAAGTTCGGCAATTGTGTTTTTCTTGTGGTTCCCCCCCCTTCCCCAAAGACGATCAGTTATGTCTCGTAGAAAACAGCAAACAGCTTTTGATCAAGTATCCGAGTTCAACAGAGGAAGGATAGTGGCCTACCGAGATTGTGGATTATCTTTCAGGGAAATTGGTAGTCGTGTTGGACGAAACCAAACAACTGTAATGCGGATATGTGACCGTTGGATGCAGGAGGGTATGGCAGACCGACGTGGTCGAACGCATCCACCTCAGTGCACCACTTCACGTGAGGACAGGCAAATTGTGTGCATGGCGGAGCATTCAGTTATTTAACAATTTCTTTTCGGACTCCGAAATAATTTTCATATGAGGAAAGACTTTTTACTTAGATACGTAGATCCAAAAGTGGAAAGCAGAGCACATGCAATGATCTCTCTTAAAACAATTAAATCTTTTCAGTAATGAAACCGAATAATTTACAAAATTGCTGTAAATTCATCCTTGAAGTTATCTTTCAGATATTTTCGTAATTCTGTAAATGTCCATTATTCTGAAGATGTCTGTCAAATAAGGTGATCTAAAAAATTATCAAATTCCATTCACTCAAATGTCATCAAATTTGTAGAATAGTGCAGAGTGCTACTACTAATCGTACTGCGTGTCACATGTAGCACGTCTGCCATTGGTTGCCGACCCCTAGTATAAAAACGGGTATCAAAATAAAATGAAGATTTTTACTTTCGTTCATCAATATAAGAGTTATAAAAATACAAACAGCTCCGAATAGTATTGCCAGATCATGTGAATATGCTACTTGCATTATATCATCACTGCTCCACATGACCTTAATACCTTAGTAAAGGTCATTTATCGCTTGGTGCTTTGAAATGAGCCATTAAGAAATTCGAGGCAGGGAACCTAAGAAAACTAATACGCAGTAATGATAAACGACCAGCATTAGCACTGTCGTTTTTTTGCCAGGAGGGTTCTTCATGGGAAATTCTGCGGAGAGATGAGGTTCATTTTTATCTGAATGTCTTTGTTAGTACACAAACCTGACGAAATTGGGCCTTTGAAAAGCAAAAAATTCTTATGCATTCACTAAAAGTGACTGTTTAATGGACTAAATTCAAGTGACGTCATATTCACATGATAATTTTATACCACGTGTTTTTAGCCAATCAAGTTTAAAAACACATGTGACGTCATAGTTATGATAAATGCAATTATCTATTTTCAGCGAATCAGTTCATGCACTTCGTTGTTGCCAAATTACGCTTTTTACAGAAACTTTTTTTTAAAAAAAATTAATATTTGTCACACTTTGTTTAAAAGTACATGTATAAAACAAGACTTTTTTTTCTTTAATTTTAAAATATTTTTGCAGAAATTTCTTTTTATAACTCTTGAGCATCTTTACCCAATTATGCAATTGGAAATTTTAACTAAGTTTTACAAATAGAATAAAAAGTACGAGCTGTTTAATGTCCATTTTGAATTCAATGTAGAACGTGTTTATATTTATCATGTGACCGTCATGAATTTAGTCCATTGTGGTTTCACAGCCAAATTCACTATTGGGATATTCCTTTTTGAAATTGTCACTCGACAAGGTTAGCAACATGTGCTGTTAACTAACAAAGATATCACAACATGCTGACTGATGCTGTCATTCCACAACTTCAACAAATAATATATATAATAAAAACCAATATATAAGCACTCAAATACAGAATTAATGAACCAATGAATAAATATATGCAGTTAATAAAAAGTAAAAATTCTTTATCTTTCATAAATATGTAGCAATACCGATATACATTTTGTAAAGGCGAATTCTTTTTTTTCCTATTTGATTTTATAATATTGAAAAGTGATTATTCTCCCTCAATTAGAAGCAACTGCATCGCATGTAAAAAAAGAACGAGAAATTACTTTAGGGAACGATAAATAGTTAGATTAAAGTTATAGTAACAATTAAAAAATTTCTCTGTTAATTGTGTTTCACTTCATTTTCCATAGTAAAAAAGATAAGGAATTTCATTTCATTTATTGTAATAAATAATGATAATTTTTTAAAAAAATGTCGTCATCATGACCCAGGAATTTTCAGAATTAATTGCTAATATCAAAAAATGAATTTTTAGTAGTGGTATAAAAAAATTCAAGTCCCAAAAACAATTTCCATCCATTTTAACAGTACTAAATAAATGAAATAGAATTTTCGAACACGATCATCTCGACAATTACAGAAATTTGATTTTCGATTTCTGTTAAGAATTGAGTAAATGAGAATAATTTTACTCGCTATAACAATTAAAAAGGAAAAAAAAAAAAAAAGAGAAACGCTCTCATTCTCGAGAGCAATTAATATTAATAACAACAAAAATTTACACTCGTAACAATATTAAGTGTAGAATTACTGAAAACGATCGTCATTCGAGAAAACTTTCATTAATAAATATAAATGGAGTATTTTCCCTCGCCAACAAAATTAACAGTAAAGAGCTTTTATTTGTTAAAAAGTGAAGGAAAAAATGAAATTAAACAACTTCGTAATTGCAATAGTGAAAAATATATGCACTCATTTCTTGCATCACGGACAACGACGAACAACACATTTAACAAAATCATTTGTACTCTGAATAACAAGTAAAGCAAACTAAAAAAGTAATTTGTAACACACGCTAATCATTAACAAAAAATAACAAGATTATAAAGTGTTTTTATAAAATATGACTGAAGATATTACTTAAAAGTATGAAATTTGCAGTTTATTAATTAAACATAACAAGATCCCATGTTAAAAAAAATTGGATAAGTTAAAATGAAATACAAATTTTATGACTGATACTATGACTGATACTATTTGTAAACGACAGAACAAATTTTTTCCCCGTCGTACGACAAACAAATTGCTTGCCCTGCGACACATCCACTATATTTATTACAGAAACGTTTATATATTTCTTGATTGATGGATTGATTTTGATTTACTCTGTTCTCTTTCTGAAGCAATGTGATGGTTATTGGGGACAAAAGTCGTAATTTTGAACCACGATCAAGTGACGAGGACGACACTTGAGCTGAAAACCTCCACATTTTCACTCTTCACCAACAGAAAACATTGAGCCTTGACATATTTAATGTACATTGACTTCTCTATAAGGCGGTTCTTCAGTGCTCTAAGTTTCGAACTGCGACTCGACAACGCCGGATGAGGTTACACGCATTTTATATTTGGTCAGCAGGTCCATTGAACCATACTGACCAAATATGTGCTTTTAAGAAAATGTTGGATTTTCTAAAAGATGTGTATGTTTTATCCAAATAATGTGAAAATTCGAAAAAGGAAAAACGATTTTGGTTGGTTATTTCTAAGTCAATAATCGATAGGAAATTGACAGTGGATTTCAGAAAAATGGAAGATTTGAAAGAGATTTTTGATTCAGAGAGCTTCTGATCATTCGAATTCGAATGCAAAATGAGTTTTAATGTTTTTTTAAATAGTTTTATTCACATTTTTTGTCTCTAATCTGGCGTGTTCCTACATCCTTTCTTGGGAATCTTTTCGCCATTCAGTTAACAAAAGAGATAAAATTCGGAAAATTTAAAGAATTTAAATAAAGTGAATATGTGCTTCATTCATATTATTTCGAAAATAATCTATCAACATTCATGCTGTCTTTGTGTATTATTTTATTCCACAGTTTCCTTAATACTGTTTAGTTGTATAATGCAGTTAGCTTCTGTAGTCTTATAAAATCATTTGGCATGATCAATGTCTCTTACATTACTAGTATAGTTGATAGTTAATTTAGTGTTAGCCATAGCGATAACTGAGTGGTTATGGCCACAAACTCTGTGACGGATCGATACGCGTCCTTACGCTAATCCTCTTGAGAAATCTTTGGGCTATCAAAAATTATCAACCTTCTTCTAAGAAGACATTACAACTCGTTAGGGGGCTATTACAACTCGTAGTTGTTGTTTTTGTCGAGTCTGGTGTTTTTGAAACATTGCCTATTGAAACATTACTCTTTTGCTGGAAGAAAAACCAGCTTAAACTAATCTTCATCCAATTATCTTTATAAAATAAATAATTGAAGGGGAGCTTCCTAAATCGATATAATTTAGAACTCACGTTGAATTTTAAAGAGAAATTATTAAATAATATGGTCACACACAACTGAAATACAGGCAATGAGTTAGAATAAAGGATCCAAGAAGTAAGATTTGGATTGGAACAAAACTTGGCTAAAAGTACGTGCCATGCAGATATGTAAATGATTAGAAATGCAGAAGAATTGCGCATTGTGTAATGTTACCACAGGGCGTTGAGCTTTGTTCTCCTTGGATTACAAAACAGGTGAGCAGAGCTTGTTTACTTTTGTTGCACGGGGACACATTTTAACTAGAGATGGCATCACGTCACCATTGGAGACAACATGCGCAACTGACAAAGTTCAAGAGGTGAAGAATCATAGGGTTGATTGAAACCGTGCTGTCATCTCGACAAGTAGCTCGCCATTTGGGCCGTTCTGATTTTACTGTGAAGAGGTGTTGGGACCAGTAGAAAAGAGAAAGGTCTGTTACATGACGACCAGGCTTGGGACACCCTCGACAGACCAACAGTCAAGAAGACCATCACATCACACGACACGCATGCCTAGAGCTTATTGTTTCACTGCCCACCTTCCATACAAAGGCAGCACCTTCACTAAATATCTCTGTGGCAGTCCGTATCATCGCAAGGCTCCTGGCTGAAGGACAATTACTATAGTGGCGCTTATTGACAGGTACCCACCGTCGCCTCCATTTGGAGAGGTGTCACACTCGAAGGGATTGGATGCAAGCGAATGGAATCATTCCACCCTTTCTGACCGGCTCGATCCCCTGATGAAGCAAATCTGGGATCGCTTAGGATGACGAGATGGCCGGACAACGAGTTTGGTCGAATTAAAGGCACGTTTACCGCAACCGTGGAACGTGACGTCGCAGAACATCATATGGGACTTGTACGGCTCAATGCCTGAGATCATGCTTTCATGCTAGACATGGTCTAACAGGATACTAAAATCTCCATTCTCATCAATAATTATTTCAACAATAAATGATTTTTTTTTTTTTTGTAAACGCTTACTTACATCAACGTTGTACTTTTGTGTGTAAAATTTCGCTTTATTCTGACTACTCTTTCTTGGTGTCCAAATTTTTACGAGAAGGAGTTTATCAAACTATTGAAAAGTATTTCACTAATTAGTTACTAACGGCAAAATTCGGCAATATACCAACCAACTTGAATTTTTCGTACAACATTGATAATGTTATTAAAACACCGACAGTTCGTGAACTGTGAATAAAAATAAATATTGATTTGTATCTAATAGTAAAAATTTACTCTCAGTGTCAGTGACAAGAAAACCCCGTCGTTTTGAAATGAAATTTGTGAATGTGAATCA
>BMAO01010515.1:0-35687 GCA_019973975.1 Trichonephila clavata | reverse complement strand
GTATTTCTTTCATATTTTATTTACTATATATATATATTATTATATTATATATTCAAAAATATACTAAAAATAGTTATATACCTAAGATAACTATCGTCATAATAGAAAAGATTTAGCCACAGAAATACTAAAAGCAAACTCCCAGCCTTAGGAACTAGGAATGCAGGTTTAAACAAAGTTTTCTGGCCAGCAACCTTCACTCAATTTGCCAGTATTCTGGGCCATAGGGAAAGCAATAAATTTCTAGAGAAGTTTAACTATATTATAGATAAAACCATAATCTATTAATGTAATACTATAATGTTATAGCCTTTAATAATTACTAAAATATTTAAAATCAAAGCCAAACTAATAGACTTACCATGTGAAATACATATTCGCCTCTTATGGACAATAACAGTAACGCATATAATTATTATGTATTGATAAAGTAGCAATATTACTATATATATATATACTTTTAAAATTTATATTTTATTTTAAAATTTATAGAAAATAAAAATACCATCCAGACATAAACAATTAATTTTAATAAAATATATTATTACAAAATTACTTAGCTAGAGGCGCCATCTATCTATAAACTGTACAACTGAAAAATTTTTTTTTATTTAACTGTTATATAACTTTTTATAAATTTAAGAGGGTAACTGTGTTCTATACAATGTTTAATAAAGTTATTAATATTTAAATATATATTAGATTTATCACTAACTAATACCTTGTTACGATAAATATAATTCAAAATAATATTTCGAAGACTGAAATAGATAAATTTGAATTCCAGGAAGGGAACTTTAAGAATGTTAAAATTAAAATATCTCTTTTATCATAATATTGCTATGTAATTTATAGTCCTTAATATATAATGATACATCCAAGTAATTAGTTTTAACAGGATTATTATTAATTTTAAGTAGCTTTAAATATCCGGGTAAAAATTGATATTGGGATTATTTATTATTTTTACCCAAATAATTAGGTCATCTATGTATCTAAAATGTAATTATATTTATTATAATATAATTATTTTCGTAAAAGTGTAAATATAAATTAGCCAAACTATTGCTAGCAGGGCCACCTTGAGGCAAACCTTTGGTTTGTTTGTACAGAGAACCATTAAAATTAATGTAGTTTTCTTTTAGGACAAAATTTATTAGAGTACTAAATTTTTGTAAATTAATATTAAGTTATAATTTCTATGATTATCTAAAATACCCTAATTACGTCATTGATATCAATAGAGTTAAAAGATCTTCAGTCATAACTATAAACTGATAAGTATTTTATTTTAAAAAAATCTATAATTTCTTTACTATTTTTAATTATAGCTTTATTACATTGCTTATTGATGAATTCTGCAAATATTGTGCAGCATTTTACCTGCAGCAGTGATATAAGTTTTAAAACCATTTGTTACTGTTCTAAATTTACAGGATTTTTATGAAATTTAGGTGTTAAAAATATATATGGAAACTTAATCTTATGAATGGAAACATTCAATTTCCTGTATATAGCAGTGATTCGATTAGTAATTTCTTTATCTGACAATTCCAATCTGTTGAAAGATTTATTGTTTAAAAAATGTTCATTAATCATAGTATTAATAAAAATACTTACAGATAATAGCATAATTACCAGGCACTTTATCTATGTAAACAATGATAAAATTCTTTTCTAAATCATAAATTTTCTGTTTTACATCTTTATAAGTGAGTACTGGTAGAACAATAGTTAAATTTCATCAGGTCTTTTAAAAATATATGTACTTAAATCATCAAATGCCCCCTCTAAAGGCAAACCATATTTAACTGCAGATTTAGTAATGAAATTATTTATATCATTATTAATTTGATTTTTAACAGTATTATTGTTGTTAGAAATTGTTAATCTAAAACTAGTGCCTTTACTCATGATATCTTTTAAAAATTCCATCCTTGATTATATTTAAATTGCCTGTTACTACATGTTTGTGATAGCTGTCAATAAATTCATGATAGTTCTTACATTTACAGTCATCTATGTCAAGAGAAGGTGAGCTATTATTGTAATTAAAGATAAATCTGCCCATCGTTTTATTATATTTAAAAGCTTTTTTAACCATTAATTCCTAACAGGAAAAAGTGACAAATGTCTATTAAATACACTAGAAAAATTAACTTTATCAAATGTATTATTCATGAATAATAAAGTGCAGTATTCTGTAGTATATATATTATATATATATATATATATATATATATATATATATATATACATATATATATATACTAGCTGTTACCCGCCCGCTTCGCTGGGTATTTCATGATGTTTTATAAATTTTTACTGCTTATATATATGTATAAATTATTGATATCTAAGTCCTAGCATTAAGAATTCGATTGAATTGAAAAATATACTTATACCTGTAACTGTCACTGTTGATAAAAAAAAAGAGCAGAACTCATCTAATTTGTATTTTCTAAAAATCTCTAAAATTGAAGCATAGAATGATGTTTGCTCTTTCAAAAACCAAATGGATTCCCACAAAACCAATTTTCGGTGGATCTCTACTCCGTAAATTGAACATGCAAGCCAAATTTCAAGTCTAAATCTAACAGAAAAAAGCAAAAGTTTTACTATCAATATCCCCGTAATCCCGTTGAGAGCCGTTTTCCAAAATTACCGCTCTTAGCGGATTTCAATTCAACAAAAGAAAAACGCAAACCAAATTTCATTATTATAGTCCTTGTAGCTCGAAAAAAGTAATTTTTTTGTCAATACGTCCCAGTAACCCCCTGCAACCCCCCAGAACTTGATTTGATTAAAATTTATTCTTAGTGGATCCCTATTCAACAAAAGAAACATGCTTAACAAATTTCAAGTATATGGGTCTAACAATTAAAAACAGGAATTTTTTTCTGTAACTCCTCTTGACCCCGCGCAAACATCTTTGGGGGTCAATTTTCATTTTACTCTTTGTTAGAGGAACTCCATTTCATGAAAGGAACATACCTACCAATTTTCAAGCAGGATGATCAAGTAGTTTAAAAATGGAAATATTTATCGATTACGCCTCTTAATCTCCCGAAATTAAACTTAGTAGTTGATATTCGCGAAACCCATTTTGTAGCGGTTCTCTACTTTACGAAAGGAATATGCTTATCAAATTTCAAGACTGTACGTCGAACAGTTTAAAAATGGGGATAATTGTCTATAACGCCACTTGAGCCCCCGCAACGCCACTTCTGGGTCTGTTTTCACAAAACCCATTTTGTAGGGGAATTGCACTCTATGAAAGGAATCTGCTTAGCAAAATTTGAAGACTGTGCGTCCAATTATTAAAAATGCAAAAAAATTATCAATAACGCCCCTTGAACCCTCGCAACACCACCTAGGGGTCGATTTTCACAAAACAAATTTTGCAGTGTATTTCTATCCTATGAGAGGAATCTGCTAACCAAATTTCAAGACTATGAGTCTAATAGTTTAAAAGAAGAAATAATTATTTATATCTGCCCTTAACCCCCCGCAACACCCCTTGGGGTCAATTTTCTCCAAACCCGTTTTGTAGCGGATATTTACTCCATGAAAGAAACATTCCTACCAATTTTCAAGCAGGTAGGTCAAATAGTTTAAAAACGAAAATATTTATCTCTTACGCCATTTATTCCCCTGCAACGCCACTTAGAGATCTGTTTTCACAAAACCTTCTTATAGCTGATCTCTACTCTATAAAGACTGTGCGTCTAATAGTTTAAAAATGGAAATAATTATCTATAACGCCCCTTAAGTCCCCTCAACGCCACTTGGGGGCAATTTTCACGAAACCCATTTTTAGCGTATATCTACCTGTACGTCTAATAACTTAAAAATAAAAATTTATAACGCCCCTTAAACCCCCCGCCCCCGCAACACCCCTTGGGGGTCTTGTGAGGATTTTTTGAAATGTTCGACACACGGGAAAAATTATTAATTATTAAGTATTTTGAGTGTTTTATTAAAGTTTGTTCAAAAAAGTTTTTGGCTTTTTATTTTTTAAATCACTGATATTAAAAGTTTTAAAAATAATTTTTATTTAAACGCAACGATATTGATTCATTTCACAGTATGAAATTCAAAAAGAAAATAATACTATGTGATAAAAATATATTTAAAAATATTTCCTTATAATTTTTATGATATTTTTTTTCTTATATTCTACTGTTCTTCAATAAATCAATCTTTAAGAATAAAAAAAAAACCATCGGTTGTGATGGGTTATATGAGGGAATTCCCCTTTTTCTACGCAGCGAGACTCAAAACTACCTCAACTTTTCCCATCTTCCAAACACAAAGCTAACGCAACGTGAATGACCTTGACGAAATTCAGAAATAACGTCGAGAGAACCGAATGAGCATCCCTTACGGGAATCTGGCAACGTTTTTTCAGGATTCTTCACATTTCCGGCTATAAAAAAATTATGGCGTGATAAATTGAAATGAAAACCATCCTATCTCTCAAGTTGGATCGAACTGCACATGGTGTGCAAATTTTATTATAATCGGTTAAGTGGTTCAGGAGTCCATTGAGGACAAACATTGTGACGCGAGATTTATATATATAAAGATATATATATATATATATATATATATATATATATATACTGCTCAAAACAATTAAAGAATATTGTAAATCTTATTTAAGAAAATGGTATAAACATATTTTTGGCAGAAAATGGGAGAAGAGGAATGAGATAGGTCATAATTTCAAGGTACCTTGCTAGAATTTCTCGTCGTTATCTCAGGCAGAAATTCCTTGCGGATAATGGCTTGACTATAAAAAAGGTAATGGACATCTGATCCTCAATGACAATACAGTTCAGTTTGGGGTCACACATTCGCCGTTTCGACAAAATCATGTGAAGCTTCTAAACGTGCTTGCTTCTGATCGTCAGTCAAGCGATGTAGCGCAAGACGACAACACGTTTTTTTTCTTATCCCTAATTTTTGAGTAACAGTTTGTCTCACGGATTCATGGTTAATCTGCAGTTCATCAAGTGTCAGTCGCAAAGTTAATTGATGTTCGGTAATAGTTTGCTAACTTTCTCAATGTTTTCGGCACTGACGGTGGTCACCAGTTTTACGCTACGGAGGTCGTCAGAAACACTCTTTCCCAGCCTTCTCGAAAACTAGCAAAACACTCGTACATACATTTCATGGACAGTACTTCATCTTCATAAATACATACCACCATCACATAAGCTTCTTTCGGTGTCTTACCAAGCTTAAAACAAAACTTTAAATTAACCTTTTTTTCTTTCATTTTAAAGTTCTTAATTAAGAGCCAACGTACTAAACACTCAAGCGCTTTGTAAAACAAGTCGTACATGGAACGCAAGTGACGCTCAGCTTAACAACGGTGGGAGCAGATGGACAACACCTGCCGCTATGCATGTGAAACATTTTGTTTCACCAGTGTTGCCAGATCGGTCGTTCTGACTTCCTTCACCGAACTTTATAGTCAGAGGTTGTATATATATATATATATATTTATATATATATATACAGTAGAACGTTGTTTATCCGAATCAATTGGACCGGACACCGTTCGGATAAGCGATTATTCAGATAACCGAAAACCGAATGTGACCCATGCAATATATGAAACCGGAGACTATACAAATATTGAAAATCATCACATGCGGGAAACGTGCTTGAAGAAAAGGCAAAATAGGTGCAAAATGTCACAATTTAGCTTTTATTGTGGAAAGTAATCACTTATTTTCGCTGTACCATTGTACACCTTCGTTTTTTCACTGCTTCGTCTCTGATTCTCTTGAGCAGCAGTAGTTGAGTAGGACTGCATTCTAATTGCTCTTCGTACCACTCCATTTGGTGTGGTGTGGTAGTTAGGAGAGGGGGTGTGCCAGCTCCTTTGTCGTCCTCGTCACTTGATCATGGTTCAAAATCACGAGTTCCATCGCCAAAAGCCCTCGTGTACCTGAACAGTGCGACGTTAATATTCCCTCACGTACCACTCCATAGCTGTCTCTAACGCAGAAAAGCGTCAGCATTTGATATAACCCTTTCTACTTTCGTTGTTGTTGTTTCCGGTCACTTTTGGCCTCACGCGAATTAACTGTTGAGCACATTGCACTGTTCGAAAACGTATCTGGGCTTTTTTCTGGATATTTGACGCACTGGATAGTAAACGTTCAGACAAACAACGTTCTACTGTATATACAGGGTGGCCATAATTACACTGCAAGTGTTCAAGCGGTGCTGGAGGGAAAACTACCAGGAATATTCCAGTGAAATTGGGTATCTACACGTTCCAGAACATGCGCAAACCAAATATGCAAAGAAAAAAATTGCCATTTTCACCTGATATATGGCGCTGTGCCATGTTTCAATGCTTATCCACGACATATAAAAATTTTAAGCCCACGAACAATATAAAAACAAGACCATATTGAGTAATGGTCAATCATGACTCTGAATAAGAAGGAACGTGCATTGTTACCGATGGTGTATGATGTTGTCTTACTTTTTCAGCATGTGGTTGCATCTGTAGTTCGCATATTGAGCACACCATGTGATAATTCATTAAATAAATAATAGTTTAACTGTTTTCCAAAGCGTCTTTATGGATTGTTTAATTTGTGATCTTAATTTACATTAATTTGTGATTATATGATACTGTAAAAATTCACTTACTGAAACGAATTGTATGGAATTTTGATTAACTGTAAGTAATGTTTTATATTGTTTATATGCCTCTTAGAATGTCATTATACTCTATCTCTCGGTTTTGGAAGTTGTTTATACCACCGATGAGCACTGAAATGCGGTACAGCGCCATCTATCGGTTGAAAATGGCGATTTTTTTTCTTTGCATATTTGATTTGCGCATGTTCCGAAACGTGTAGATACCAAATTTCACTGGAATTATTTCAGTGGTTTTCGCTCCAGCACCCCTTGAACACTTGCAGTTTCATTATGGCTACCCTGTATATATATATCTTAAGGCCAGGAGTTTGCTACAGTACTATTGTGGCTAATATATACTTTTTTAATATGTTGACCAGTTCTCTTAGGTTTTTAACTATTTTGTGGATATTAATGAATTATATATATAATATATATATATACAAAAAGAATCCATCTGGAGTTCAAAGCAGCTTTATTTGAAACTAGCTGTTACCCGCCCGCTTCGCTGGGAATTCCATGATGTTTTATAAATTTTTACTGCTTATATATATGTATAAATTATTGATATCTAAGTCCTGCATTAAGAATTCGATTGTATTGAAAAATATACTTATACCTGTAACTGTCGCCTGTTGACAAAAAAAAGGGGCAGAACTCATCTAATTTGTGTTTTCTAAAAATCTCTAAAATTGAAGCATAGAATGGTGTTTGCTCTTTCGTAACCCAAAAACCAAGTGGATTCCCGCAAAACCAATTTTCGGTGGATCTCTACTCCGTAAATTGAACATGCAAGCCAAATTTCAAGTTTAAATCTAACAGAAAAAGAAAAAAAAAGTTTTACTATCAATATCCCCGTAATCCCGTTGAGAGGCGTTTTCCAAAATAACCGCTCTTAGCGGATTTCAACTCAACAAAAGAAAAATGCAAACCAAATTTCATTATTATAGTCCTTGTAGCTCGAAAAAAGTAATTTTTTTTGTCAATACGTCCCAGTAACCCACTGCACCCCCCCCTAAGAACTTGATTTGCTTAAAATACGTTCTTAGTGGATCTCTATTCAACAAAAGAAACATGCTTAACAAATTTCAAGTATATGGGTCTAACAATTAAAAACAGGAATTCTTTTCTGTAACTCCTCTTGACCCCTCGCAAACATCCTCGGGTCAATTTTCGTTTTACTCTTTGTTAGAGGAACTCTATTCTATGAAAGGAACATGCCTACCAATTTTCAAGCAGGATGATCAAATAGTTTAAAATGGAAATATTTATCAATTACGCCTCTTAATCTCCCGAAATTAAACTTAGTAGTTCATATTCCCGAAACCCATTTTGTAGTGGTTCTCTACTTTACGAAAGGAATCTGCTTATCAAATTTCAAGACTGTACGTCTAATAGTTTAAAAATGGGGATAATTATCTATAACGCCACTTGAGCCCCCGCAACGGCACTTCTGGGTCTGTTTTCACAAAACCTATTTTGTAGGGGAATTGCACACTATGAAAGGAATCTGCTTTGCAAAATTTGAAGACTGTGCGTCCAATAAATCAAAAATCCAAAAAAAAAAATTATCAATTACGCCTTTTGAACCCCCGCAACGCGGCTTAGGGGTCGATTTTCACAAAACACATTTTGTAGTGTATCTCTATCCTATGAGAGGAATCTGCTCACCAAATTTCAAGACTGTGCGTCTAATAGTTTAAAAATAGAAATAATTATTTATATCTGCCCTTAACACGCCTTAACACCCATTGGGGGTCAATTTTTCCCAAACTTGTTCTGTAGCGGATATTTACTCCATGAAAGAAACATTCCTACCAATTTTCAAGCAGGGAGGTGAAGTAGTTTAAAAACGAAAATATTTATCTAGTACGCCACTAAATCCCCCGCAACGCCATTTAGAGGTCTGTTTTCACAAAAGCTTCTTATAGCTGATCTCTACTCTATAAAAGAAATCTACTTATCAAATATAAAGGCTGTGCGTCTAATAGTTTAAAAATGAAAATAATTATCTATAACGCCCCTTAAGTCCCGCAACGCCACTTGAGGGCAATTTTCATGAAACCCATTTTGTAGCGTATCTCTACCCTATGAGAGGAATCTACTTACTAAGTTTCAAGACTGTTCGTCTAATTACTTAAAAATCGGAATTTCTAACGCCCCTTAAACCCCCGCCCCCGCAAACAATTGCTGCTAATTTGAAATTACAAACAGACACTTCAATTTTATTTATTTGTATAGATATAGATTGGGATTATAATAACTATTGTTTAAATGTGACTAAAAATGTAAATAAAAAAAAAAGAAAGGATTAAAACTAACCGTAAAACTTATCAATTTTTTGTTTCTTGCATTGCTTTTTGCTTATGAAGCCTTGATTTATTATTTTTAAAAGTACATCTGAAACAGCCGATACTCTAATTAACTGAACAGTGAGATAACTATCATAAAAAAAAGTTATGGCACGTGTCAGCGTATTATCATGTGCGCGTAACACTATTATGTCTCATGAAGAGCATCGGTCGCCAGTAACCAAAACAACGACTTCTTTAGCTCAGCTTGGCGTTCAATTTGGCGTTCATCTTGGCATTCAGTTTCACGTTCACCCGTATAGTTTCAGTTCCCGTAAGAATACGGGAATAAAATATAGCCTATGTTACTCCCCGTTAATGTAGCTTTCCATTAGTGAAAGAATTTTTAAAATCGCACCAGCCGTTTCCGAGATTAGCCCGAACAAACAGACAGACAGACAAAAATTTTAAAAATTGTTTTTTTTTATGAGTACCGTATATACTTTTAGTGCATTAAGTAAAAAGCTGCTAATGTGAAATTACAAACAGACACTTCAATTTTATTTATTTGTATAGATAGCACTCTATAGCTTTTTGAGCAAATAAATAATCTAATTGAAACAGAAGTTTATTTACAGCTTGCATGGTCATATTAATCGAAAGTTTTCAGTTTCTTGGCTAAATTTTTTTTACATAAACAAAACAAAGATTCTGTGTGTGTGTGCGTAAGGTTATTCTTTCTTTAAAAAACTCTCTTGATAAGGAAATATTTCGTTTTAATCGGACAAAATACATGCATTGCTATTCACAACTAAACTTTCGGTTTTTAATGCATACATTCAGCTTTACATCCTTACTAAGGTATTGGTTTTGTCTTGTTTGAATCGAATTTATATTTCCTTGCCCTTTTAAAATCCCATTTTGTGACAAATTAATTTTAGAACCTGGAGCACGACATCCAAACTTATGTAAAACATCAATTATATCCTGTAAATGCAAAGGGAATTTAGACTCCCAGTACAGTAATAGATTGAATACATAATTTGATTCATTAAACCAGTAAGATTCGGGATCAGCTTTGCGGTCATTCAAGTTCAATTACAACTGTTTCCGCTGATCGAAGAATCAATTATCTTATATATGTACTGAACGAATAAAGTGCTAGAATTTTCCTAGTTTTTTATTGGTCTACAATGGATCAATGAGATTTTAAAGAAGAGTCTTTTATTTTTTATTAATGTAAAGAAGAATATCGTAGACAGCACGACACTTATATTTTTGATATATGTCTCAAAACTGATTTCATTCTTATTATCGTAAAATACAAAAAACGTTTTTTTAAAAAAATGTTTTACTTATTATAAGGTGTCATGAAAAAATTCTACATTATCCTACAAGTGCTTGATTTTTTAAACTCCTACAAAATTGTTGTACTTTTTAAAGGTATTCAGTAAATGATCGTAAATCAATTTGATTCCTTTTGATTTATTATATCAGAAAATGATCTCTTGTTTTAATCAAAGTCTTAAGTTTTAACTTCATGAATGCTCAGAAATTAATAACCGAAATTTTAAATCATTATTTTTAATACTTTGCTTCAAAATTGTAATTTAATCTTTCTTAGTGGGATTGTAGCGATAATACTCTCTCTATTAAGGAAAAAATTTGTTGATTAATATCGACAAATCTATAAATCATTTAAAGCTCACCACCTTTTAATTTAAGGCTTATAGCATCAATAACATATTCTATAACAAACAATTCTATTGAATTTTGGAATTTGTTCACTGCTTTTTCAATGTCTATTTCCCCAGTTAAGCTGTTTCTTTTAGAAATTAATGAAGTGTCCCTCATTTCGTAAATATTTTTCATTTGATTAAAAATATGAACCAAATGTTTCACTAGATAGTTCAGTTCCCGATACAGCCGATTTTATCACACAACTGTCACATAATTATTAACTTATCTTCAACAAGTAATGTAAAAAGAGTTTTAAGACAATTCCTACTTATGTCAACAAAGAAAATTTTATTTTAGTTGCTTTTTATTAAAAAGTTACAATTAATATAAATATCTATATACATATGACAGCATCACAGTATTAAGTGATAAAACAGAAAGCGATTTGTCTTGCAATTTTCCATTTTCCTTTCTATATATGATGTTGGACATTTTTTTTTTTTTTTTTTTGCTTGTTACTATTTATTCATAAATTTAATTTAATTTTTCTAACAAAGTAGTACAGTGAAAAAGAAATCACATTCTCAGAAATTAAGCCATCCCAGGTAGGATTCGAACCCATGACCTTCGGATTGAAAGTCCGACGCGCTACAGGAACACAGCGAACGATTTTCCTTTCTGTATATGCTGCTGGACTATCATTTTTGTTTGTTACTATTTATTCATTTTTTAATTTAATTAATGAATTAATGTTTGAAAAATTTGAATTAACATCAAGTGTCACTTACTAGAAGTTTTAAACAAGATATCGATCATTGGCATGGCCAAGTAATTTTAGCGCGTTTTTCCCATGTTGTATTTTACAATGATGCAACTAATGAACTTTTTACTAACAGAAAGTAGTGTACTGTACCACTCGTCTAAATGTACTACTATTGAGCTGAAAAGAAATAATAACACAACGAGAAAATTTTGTTATAAACTACCGAAATTCAGGAAAATTTGTAAGAAAATTCGGGAAAACTATGGGAAAATTTAAATATGATTCGGCTCATCTAAAGCACAAATGCGACCCAATGCCGAAAACCCGAGGTCAATTGGTTGCTTATTGGCTGAGAAAAAGGTACGACAAAATATGGAACGAAGACGAAGACGAAATTTGCTTCCTAATAGCGCTTTTGTTCCACTACGTGAAAAACGCGCTAAAAAGTGTATTTGAACTTGAATGGATTAATAGAATGTATTTTATTAACGATTTAAAATTTGAACAAGATATATATATATATATATATATATATATATAGAGAGAGAGAGAGAGAGAGAGAGAGAACTAATAGAGGAGTAGGAATTGAATAAAAGAATGCTAAATAATCACACTCTTAGATGGCATTATAATATTCTACACACGAGTTTAAACAATTTCAGTAACGCCAATTCGCACTTGAGAATATTTAATTAATTCTCAACACAAATATAGAATCTCTTCAAAACATAAATAATTGAACAAAATCAATTTGGATTAATAAATTGGTAGTCTACTTATTGCATACATTAATAATACAAAAGTCTCACTTTGAATTTAGTCTTTTTTTAAATTCTGATGGTACAATATCTTACATATAATTTGAATACGTATTTAAAAAAAAATTTTTTTTTTGCTTTTAATAGTATATATAGTGTGCCCGTTCAAGTCCGTTGGCACCCCAATAATTTATAAACGACAAGAGCTATATACATAAAAGTGAAGTCCAGGTGTAGTAAAGATGCCATGCGTCTTACAAAGAAACTGCGCATAACGCTCATGGAGGATAAATTTGGACTTATTATTCTTATCTCCAAAACAATACAAGAAACAAGAAAAAGTCTATTACAAAGTTGTTCAGCATCGTCGATTTAGTAAAAAAAAACACACACACACTTTACATCAAGTAATGTTAAAAATAAAAGGTGTAAAATGCCTATTTATTTGATTCGTAACTACCAAAATTGGAACGCGACATAACGCGGAAGAAAAGAGAAAATGTCACACTCGTAATCGTCACAGATCCCCGACATCATATAGATGGATGAGGCATACCTTGCGCATAATACTATCTACAATAAGCAGAACATCCATTTCTGGTTGCTGGATAATTCTAGTAGGGCTGTCGAAGTTTGACATCAAGCTTGCTGGTCGATAAATGACTAGTGCTGATTATTCAAAAACAAACTGATTGACCCCCTATTTTACGAGGGAACCTTAACGTGATTGTCATTACTGAAGGACGTACAATCCGATTTTCTAGATGATTTGCCGTTGAATGAACTCCGGGATATATGGTTTCAACACAATGCCCCCCCCCCCACAGACATGCCATACAGTACATTCAAGATACATTCTAGCAACAAGTCATCGAGTATGGTAGTTGCGTTGAATGGACTACGCGTTCACCTGACCTGAACCCGTAAGACTTTTTTCTGTGGGGATACATCAAACAAAGAGAAAATTTAACCCGTCTTTCAACACGGCAGGAACTTTGAAACCGTATTACGGATGTTTATGCCACTGTGTCACGTACCAAGTGCAGCGGGAAATAAAAACCCGTGTCCAAATGTGTATTGTTGCTGAAGGACACCATTTTGAGCATTACAGATCGATCATCCTTATTTTTGGAATGTGCAGTTTTATTCAACGTGTTTAAACACATGAGTGTTTCATACTTTTCCTTTGGATAACTTTTGGTACCAAGATGTTTTTTGAAATAAATTGATGATGCTGAACAACTTTGTATTTCACTTTTTTTATATATCTCGTACTGTTTTTGAGATAAGAACGCAAACTCCAAATTTATCCGTCAGGGGACGCTGTTAGCAGTTTCTTTGAACAGAAACTGGCAGCTTTACTATGTCTGGATCCAACTTTTATGACTATAGCTCTTGTCGTTCATAAGCTATTGGGGTGACAACGAACTTCAGTAGGAACACTGTATAATCAATTTTAAGGTTAGTCGGAACCTCCAATACCGACAATGTTAAATTGAGGTTTTATGTACCTTTTTCTCAGAAACCGTTAAATATAAAAAGTTCAAAAATTTTGTCCGTATATTAATTATACTTTTATATTTATAATGAAGTGATATTTTTCAAATATATTGTTTAGTTTTTTTCAAAAACATAAAACGTAAATATCACTATATATTTTTTGAAAATTGTCATTTTCAAAACATTTTCTCTGGCAAAATATTTTGGGAAAATTTCAAGAAGCTCACTTCGATATATATTGTTACATATCAGTTATGTTCAGTAAAAATTGCACGTGCATTCATACAGTAAGTTCTGAGAAAAGGATACACGCAGTTTTAAAAATACCGCATTTTTAATGTACAAAGTCACTTCATCACAAAAATAACGAATTACAACATGCATTTGTCCCATTTTATTAAACATTACTATACTCTCAATGTATTTTAACTAAAATAGGAAACAAAAATTTGTCTTAAAATGCCCAGAAAATACATGCATAGCATTTTTCGGGTTTTGTCTAACGAGATATTTTGTAGCATTTACATGGAAGCATTTACATTACATGTAGCATTTACATCAAATTCTGTATCAAAGTTGAAAGAATTTTCAGTTTTGATGCATTACTTACATCAAAGTTGACCATAAAACATCATGAATGCCTTGTAATAATGAATCAATATGTAAAATTAATGATTTGGAAATATGTGATTATACGACATTTTGAAAATTTTCACTATGGATTTGAATGTTAACATACTAACAATTTCCTAAAGTATCATAATTCAAGTTTCTCTGTATGTTAGACAAGTGATTTCTAAAACAGCCACAAGAAGACTATTTTTTCTTAAATCTGAAATTTATTTAATTTTTATGTATGTAACAAGCTTCTCGCAACGACAGTAGCAATATGTCTTTTGTAACTTTTTCTCAGAAACTATTAAATATAAAGACTCAAAATTTTGTCTGTATATTAAATAAACCTTTATCTTTATACTTAAGTGAAACTTTAAACATAAATTTGTCAATTCCCTTTTTTAAAAAAAGACAAATTTTGTATAACATAAATAGGAATTGAATAAAAAATTTAATGTTTTGTTACGGCATGTGTTTTCTAACAAAGTGCTTTTGAAATATTTCAAAAAATTTACTTCATTCTACACAAGTATATATCCATGCATGCAGTAGGTTTAGCTACTACAAACAATTTGAAAAGTACAATTTTTAGAAGACAGTATTTTTTATAAAAAATCTTACCTTGTCAAAATAAGTATTCTGTACTACTTACTAATCCTTGTTATGGTATTCCACAAATATTATGTTTTATTATCCATTACTTTATAATTAAACTTTAAATTACTCGAACCATTTAACTACTAATTCCGTTACAAAATTTATCATTTTAACTTGCAGCTCTACGGTTATCTAAAGTTAATTGCGTATGAATAAATAAAAAGGCTTTGCAATTGTTTCAGGATATTTAAACGGCCAATATCCATCAAAAGTGGGCGTGGCATGTCAGCTGATGATTTTTTTCAAGTCCTTTTCACTTATTTCTAATTCAAAAAATGGCATATATGTTATAACCCTAGAAAGATGACGAATTGGAGATTTCAAAAATATCCCAAACTCCCAATTGATCATCTGAACATTTATCATCCTACTGACTGCTCTTAAATATATACACCCAATTTATTGCGTATGATATTCGCTTTATTTCTCTTTGATACAATAAGACATCTCTTTGTTTCTCTCTTGATTCCGAAATGAATGAAACATTGAATGGATCCATTTCACATTCCAAGAATTCCTCGCAATGCAATCGAACCCTTCGAAAGTGAAAGTCCAACTGCTTTGAAGATGAAAGGCATTGAGCATCCCACCTCTTCCATTGGAACGAAAAAGGGCAGAATTCCTACAGTTCATTTGGGAAACTTTCAGAAACAAGACATCTTCAAAAGAAGGAGAAAAGAGGAGAGGTACCTATTCTCTCTCGAAAGTATTACTTTTCTTGAAAAAACGTTTTTCAAATGTTACTTTCTTCTAGAGTCTGAATAAAATTCTTTATCTGCGTAACCATTGATCTCTAGATTCTTTCAAATTTTTTGGTATGTTAAAATAAGTTGTTATAGCTCTTATCTTTATATTTATGTGCTAAGTTAAGTATTTATGATGTGCATTTGAAAAAAGGAGTATCAAAATTAAAATTAAAAAAACTATTAAAAATATTTTTTAGTGCAATGCCGGAAATTATAATATCAATCGCTCAATAAAGGTTTTTCAAGGTACATTTCTGTAACAATTTAATACTTCATACACTAACATTTTAAATTTCAATATATCATAGCGATATATATTCCGCTAAGCAAGTAAGATATCTTCTACTAATTTATACAACTCGTGTTATAGAGCGAATAAAGTAAGGTAATGTAATGATGAGAGAGATCTAGAATATATATATATATATACTAGCTGTCAATTACCCGTTCTCGCACGGGTTAAATTTTAAAATAAATAAAATTCAGCTTTTTTTGCAAACATGATATATTTTAAATAGATATAGCGCCATAGCAAGGCAGTGTATCCAAAAGTTAAAAATATTTTTTTAATGAGTGTTCACTTTGCAATTTGTCTTCACAGTAAAGAATGATTTCATAAAAACGCATATTTGAATGTAAGAGAGAAAATTAACATGCTAAAAAGGTAAATAGAAATAAAAGTATAAAAAAAATTATAACAGAAAAGTAATATAACATGTTTCTGGGGGCTATGGAAGGGAAATAACCTGAAATCGATAAACAAAACGAAAAAATTAATTGTGATGAATCGTTTCACTAAAATATTACCATAAATAACATATATTAGGAAGCCTCCAACTGGAAAAAATTGAATTAGCACAAACTAAAACTTAAATATATATATATAATAGGCCTACATTGTAATAAAGCATTAAATTAAATTTTCTATAGCATTTAATTTTTTCCCAAAGGAATGGATGAAATACTACCTAACATCTATATAACATTTAATATAAAATTTAAATGTAATTCAGTGGTAAAAAAATTAAATCAGTAAGAACCAAAATAAAAAAAAAACTAACTAAAAGAGATAAAAAAAAAAAAGACTGACGTTGAAAACACCATAATGAACCTAATGAGAGAAATAATAAACCTTGTGTTGATAAAAAATTAATTTGTTTAACGATACTTTGTTGCAATATTTTAATTAAAATATTTGTTATTCTGTTGCAAAGAACAAACAAATGAGGAAATACAATGATAAATATAATTAGTGATAATTGAAATATATATACAGTAGAACGTCGTTTATCCAAATCAATTGAGACCAGACACCGTTCGGATAACCGAAAACCGAATGCGATCCATATGAATGTATATAAAACCAGAGACTATACGAATATTGAAAAGGCAATATATAGGCAAAATAGGTGCAAAATGTCACAATTTTACCTTTATTGTGGAAAATAATTATTTATTTTTACTTTTTCCACACTTTTTACACTATTGTAAACTTTCCTTTATTCACTGCATGGTCTCTGATTCTCTTGAGCAGTAGTAGTTGAGTAAGATACCACTCGGATTGTTCTTCGTACCACTCCATTGGGTGTGTTGTGGTAGTTTGAAGAGGAGGGTGCCAGCTAGGTGTCGTCCTCGTCACTTGACCATGGTTCAAAATGACGAGGTCCGTCACCCAAAGCCCTCATGTAGCTGAACAGTGTGACGTTAATATTCACTCACTCACTCATTCACTCACGTACCACTCCATAGCTGTCTCTAACGCAGAAACGCGTCAGCATTTGATAGAACCTTGCTTCTTTCGTTGTTGTTGTTTCCCGTCATTTTTGGCCTCACGCAGAAACAACTGTTGAGCACATTGCACTGCTCGAAAACGTATCCGGACTTTGGTCTGGATAATAAACGTTCAGATAAAGGACGTTCTACTGTTTATCATATATGGACAGTATATGCGCAAAACATATGATCTTCATCCAACTAAATGAGGAACATATTATCAGAAGCAAAGTTAAACCGTGATACCAAGAGGCGTAAAAATCGCATAAACACTTAATTTTAAAGTAATCTAAAGAGAAATATGAGAAAACTGTATCCAGCTGCATCTTTTCCCCTCCAACAGTTTTGGATAACAAATGGTATCAATCGATTTATAAAATTGAAGATTGTCGGAAGCCCAATTGAGCCAAGATGCCATGTGACAAAAAATCTGATTAACATTAATTGGCATCTCATCCTCTCATAATGTGAACATGGTATGATGAAGGAAATAATCTTTCGAAAAATGTCCTCTCAATCGATCCAATCCTTCCAATTGTAGATGAAGAAGAGAAGGAACCATGCTACCCCATAGTACAAAACAGTTGAAAATTCCTTTGGTGTGTATTCCCATCCATAGTTTTCGTCAAGATCTTGAGGAATAACTATCATTCCATTGAAACAAACGGTTAGAAAAACTAGGAGATCAAAAAACTAACATGTAGAAAACATACCAAAATCTGGTTAATAACAGTTGTTGATAGAAATGGAAGGTAGTTTTTTCAAATAGTACCAATTCATTAATAGCAATTAGTTGAATTGAGTACTATTATCTTTTTGTTATACTGCTAACTAGGATTTTCTACTTTATTGTTACAATAAGCGAGATTTAGAATTTGTCGATGAACAAAGAAAAGAAATAAAGTTTTTTCTAATAGAAAGAAACTTTTAAAATATTAATTATTTTTCAACATAAGAATAAAAAGCAGGCAAGAAGTGAAGGTAACTTCATTGTCTAAAAGATCCACTGATATTTGTGTAGATAAATAAGTAATTATTATCAGTACTTGCGTATTAGCGTCAACCGGGGCCAAATTGGCGCCTCGCAAATCGCGCCATTTTCCGCCAGAATCTGACTGATTGATTTTCATACAAAATATGTTAGAATCTTTGTTGTTTTGTTATCAAAGTGCGATTTGTGCGTGGCACCAATTTTGCTGGGGTGACGCTAATACGTAAGTGCCTCATTATCTCTACGCTCCGTTTCAAAAAGTTTCACAAATTATTTTTTGGCTTAAAAACTAATTTTTGAGAGTCAGAGTATCACATAATTAATATAAACTACAATAAGCATGAAATTTATAGGTCATAAAATAAACAAATATAAGACTGCGTGACACTCAAATGAAAATTATAACATTATAATTTAAATTTAAAGGTTATCTAAAACAGAAAAATTAATCCCTAATTTTAATAAAATTACGTTAACCAGTGCTGAACAAACCAAACGCTCACGGATAAACTTAAATATAAAAAATTGAAGCATGAATAAAATAAACATAAATAAATAGGAAGTCATCCACCCTAGAGTAGAAATTATGACATTCATTCAAACTGAAAAGCAACCTTAAATAGATAAATAAAGATCCAAGTTGGATGAAACTACCATACAGCTCAGGAAAAAAAAGAATACGTGAGAAAATATTTTACTTAAATAAAAATTCGTAGTAGCGTTCATATTCTTACGTATTAACGTCACTCCAGCCAATCTGGAACCACGCAAATCGTGCTATTTCCCACCAAAAAATCTTACTGATCATTTTTTTCCCCTTCATATAAAACACGTAAAAATCTTTGCTGTTTTGATATCAAGGAGCGATTCGCTTGGCACCAATTTGGCTGTGGTGACGTTAATGGTTAAGTACCTAAAATTCTTATTTAAATCACGATATTGACAATCTGATGATCCTAATTAGTTTGAATTGGGTGCCATTTTCTTTTGTTGTAGGCTAGATTTTTGTACTAATTTGCTACACCTATGAAACATGGAATTAACTAATAAAGAAAGAAAAGAGAAATAACTTTTTTCGGCTGAATTGTCATCACATTAGGATAGAAGTTGGCAAATAGTTGGAAAAAATGTTAGTGCTGTTACATTAATTTTCGATCACATAAAAGCTTTAGGAAACAGTTCAAATAATTTTGAAATGTTCATTTGTCATTGTTTTTGCACCTCTAGAATCTATGTTTATAAGTGTTAAATATGTCTCATGTGATGAAAGTTGCTGTCAAGGTAATTAATTCAATTAAAAACAATCCATTGAAGCATCGTCAATTTCAAGAATATCTTAGGGAACTGGAATTTGAATACGACGATTTCATTTAGTACATCAAAATTTGGTGGTTAAATTGCGGAAACTGCTTATTGCGATTTTGGAAATTAAGAGAAGAAATTGAAACTTTCATGAACACTCACACACACAAATAATGGTCATAATATAAGTGAAATTTCGGATGATCAATTGCTTCTAGATTTTTGTTTTCTAACAGATACACAATAAAACTGAATGAGCTAAACCAGAAGTTAAAATAAGTTAATTACCGATTGTTATTAAGATATAAAAACCTTTGTAGCAAAGATTCAGCTTTATGAAAATCAATTGTGGTCAAACAATTTGATTCATTTACAATTGTTAAATGACTATAAAAGGGGCCATAAAAACAAATATTCTACTGAAATCGGAAAATTATTGGAAGAATTCAACAGCAGATTCTCCTACATACAAAATTTTGCAGAAATGTTTACAATATTTTTAGCTCCATTTAATGTAGAGGTGAAATCAGCGCCTCCAAATTTACAAACGGGGCTAATAGAATAACAATCAAGCATCGAGCTAAAAAGCCTGTGCGAAGAAGAAAAGATTTAATATTACCAAAAGAAAATAAATTTCCGAATTTCAAACGATTGGCTATGCGCATTATATCAGCATTTGGAACTACTTACCACTGAGAGTCTTTTTTTTCCAAATTAAAACTGGTAAAAATAAAGGATCGCAGCATGCTTCTGGATAAAAACTTGACCAATCAACTGTGATGCGCGTCCACTAAATTATCCTTTGATATTAAAAGAATCTCAAGTAAAATACAAAAAACAAGTGTCACATTAACTATAAGGTAATAAAATATTTTGAATGTTGTACTATAATAAAATATTTTGAATGTTGTATTATTGTAAAATATTTTGAATGTGGTACTATAATAAAATATTCTTAATGTTGTACTATAATAAAATATTTTGAATGTTGTACTATAATAAAATATTTTGAGTAATTTGTTGTTTTATTTTGATATGCGTGGCCCACCTCAGTTTAATAAACTTTTATTTGGCCCACCAACCAATTTGGGTTCAGCACCCCTGGTCTAGCGTCTACCCAACCAAGGCTCTCCATTACAATTCATCGCTCAGACAATTTCATGTAGTAATTTTAACTTTAATTTATGTAGCTGGGGATGTTTTCTTCAAAAAACGGAATACCACACACGCAAATTTGAATCGTTTCAGAAAACTTCCACTTTTCAACCTCAAATTCCACTTCAACTTTTTTAAAAAAACGACCCTCTTCACTATTAAACAGACGTATAAATTGAAATCATTTCCTAAATTAAACTTCACTTTTCAAAATAATATTTGTACATGTTTCTATTCATTCAAAAAAAAGTTGATGATACTTTTATTTGGGACACCAATGTATATTCATTTGAGACAACTCATCATGAAAATACATTTTGCTTTATTTTAAATTTTTGGTATTCTTTAAGCTGCATGATATAATAACTTTAATTTGGGCAATTTCTTTTAAGGAAAACTTTCCAATTTTTTTTCAAATACCATTCCGATATGTTACGTTTTTCTATTTATGCTAAACTTATCTTATGTACAAATTTCTTGGTAGGTGTTCAATTCAAAAATCTGATAATGAAATCTTCCACAAGAAAGAAAATAAATTTTTCTGTTTACGATAAATTTCTCTGTTAAACTATTGTAAAACTAAAAAGGATGCTTCTCATTCACGTTTATTCATATTTGAATATAAACCCTTTAAACGGTTTTCCAGTACACCTTCTGGGCTTAACCCCTTAACCGGTTTGCCACTGATATATTTTTTTTTCTTTCTTTGATTTGCGTGTATTTTTAATTCTTATAGCGATATTATTTTTCCCCAATGTTTTTAAAAGATGATGCAGTTTCTCTATGGTATGAAATCTTGCACATTTGACATTTGTGGTAAAGGCAGGAGTTTTTCTTTGAAGAAGGCAGGAATTTAGATTTTAAAAATTTTTATTCTACTGTATGAATACTTGTACATTCAGACCCATGCAGATTTTTTTTTTGAATTTTGGAGAAAACACAGACAACGAAAACACTTTCTTGTGAAAGAATGAATTAAATTCGGATATATATTCAGAACTATCTTTTGATTATCTGAATTATTCTTCGTATGAATTGTTCCGTGATATAAGTAATTTTTGATAAGTTTTGAAATTATCATATAAGAGGAAGAAATATATTTCAATAAGATATTTTCCGCATTTTTTACATTGCAATACGGAACTTAAATGTCTCTTATTATAAAAATGGAGGGGGAAACACACTGCTAGAATTAGACTTGATCTCCTAATTGCAATGCAAGACTTTGTGCTTCAAATTGAAACTAAACGTACCCATGCACACACAAATGCTTCAACTGATAGAAAAGTACGAGAATGAAAACTATTTTAAGGATATATGAAACATTCTTCGTAGCATGATGAGTATACTAACTAAAAGCAAACAATAAGGGTGTCGTTTTCTTGGATCCATGATCATTATTAAATTTAGTGAGAGACTCTCATGAATTTAACAGTAATGTAGTTTCTTTTAGTAGATATCTAACGTTTATTTAGAAGTATAATTTTTAAACTAAACAATTTTCTACAAAACCGTTACACAACGCATTCCTCTCACTCGCCTCGTTAAATGGCAGTTCAGTTTCCTTTCAACAGCCGAGTTCACTTGCTTTCAACTGTTCATTTACCACAGAGGGGGAAACAAAGAGTTTTTTGTGTTCCACAATTGTAAGATAAAAAATGGTGTAAAAACTTTAAAATTTAAAAAAATTAAAGTAAATTTTGTTTCATTTTCTCATTTTATTTAATATGGTGTTTTGTTATAATGGAATAAAATGGGTGCCTTTTTTTTAAACCTTTCGGGTAAAAAAATTGACCGGTTAAGGGGTTATAACTGCCTCCTTTTGTGGATAATTTATACGACGGGTTACGTTTCCCGACTCGAAAAAAGAATAGATTGAATAGTTCAACTTTGGTTTACAATACTTTCATTGAATTGGAACATTTTAAGGAAACATTGATTCAATCATGTTAAATTTTTATAAGAAAATAAAAGAAAAGAAATACACTTCTGGCCATCGTAAATGCAACACCCTGAAGGATGCACGCAAATAACATGAAATTTACAACATGCATTAGTGGAGGGGAGATATGCAAATGATTAGAATTTCAGCGCAGACACACATCACGCACGTCTGTCGCGCCACCTCAAAGCGCTAATTAAGGCTTGGAGATTTCAACGATTTCAAGTTCTGCAATTGTGTTTTTCTTGTGGTTTTTTCAAAAAACGATCAGTTATGTCTCGTAGAAAACAGCGATCAGCTTTTGATCAAGTATCCGAGTTCGACAGAGGAAGGATAGTGGCCTACCGAGGTTGTGGATTATCTTTCAGGGAAATCGGTAGTCATGTTGGACGAAACCAAACAACTGTAATGGGGATATGTGACCGTTGGATGCAGGAGGGTACGACGGACCGACGTGATCGATCGCATCCACCACAGGGCACCACTTCACGTTAGTACAGGTAAATTGTGCGCATGGCAGTGACGGATCGCTCAGTCACATCACGAACCATAGCACAGCACATTGAGTCTGTAACGCATCATTCAGTGTCTGCGTGTACCATTCGACGCCGTTTATAGCAGAGTGGTCTGTCCGCAAGACGTCCGTTACTTGGTCTACCCTTGACACAGAACCACAGACCTCTCCGCCACCAATGGTGCGATGAAAGAAGGATGTGGGCGGCAGAATGGAATGAAGTTGTCTTTACTGACGAGTCACGCATCTGTCTGCAACACCACAGTGGTCGGATTCGAGTCTGGAGACACCGTGGAGAGAGAATGCTGAACAGCTGCGTTATGCACCGCCACACTGGTCCTGCACCGGGTATTATGGTAAGGGGCGGTATTAAATATCACTCTCACACTCCTCTAGTACGGATTGCCGGTACTTTAAACAGCCAGCGCTACATCTCCGAGGTATTGGAGCCAGTTGTCCTTCCTTACCTTCAGGGCTTGGCCACAGCCATATTTCAACAGGATAATGCGTGACCACACGTGGCTCACATTGTCCAAAGGTTCTTCGTCAATCACCAGATTGAATTGCTTCCTTGGCCGGCTCGCTCTCCGGATCTTTCGCCGAGAGAAAACATGTGGTCCATGGTTGCTCAACGATTGACCCAGATTACACCCCCAGCTGCCACACCAGACCAACTTTGGTAACGTGTGGAAACTGCTTGATCTTCTGTACCACAAGAACACCTCCAAAGTCTCTTTGAATCAATGCCGAGGCGTGTGGCAGCGGTGATCTCCAACAATGGCAGCTACTCTGGATACTGATTCTGGCAGGAACCACACTTCACAGAAGTCTATAAATTTAATCATTTGATACTTGGTCAACATGTTATCTACAAAATAAATTTTGTTGTGCTATGTCTTGTCTTTCTTGGTGTTGCATTTACGGTGGCTAGCAGTGTAGATGAGAGTGAGTATTTTTTTCCCCACTAAGAATGAGAAATAAATACATGAATTCGCTGTAACAAGTACAATATGACCAAGCCATACACTCTTCTAATCATCTTTAAACACTGTAAAAAAGAATTCAATCGAAATATTTTCATTATAAAAGGGATTTCATCGGCTCCAATGAGTTACTTTTTATTCCGATTGTCTTTATAATACCCTCCTATTTAATTTGGTAAGTACCTTTCGCTTCTTTTTATATCTAATTAATATATTTCTTGTTTTTTAAAGTTTGGAATTAGAATAATTTCAAAATAATGTTTAAAACACCATTAGTTTCATTAAATAAGTTTTAACATCCCTCATTCTCTGAGAAAAATTGTATTTTCAAAATTTTAATCTAAGCATTAATATTTCTGAAAACAATTTACTAATTGAATAAAGATAAGTAATTGTAAAAAAATTTACAACTCTTGAGAGCTTATTTTTCAAAGATTAAACCGTATGTATGCCTTTCTTATAGAGGTTTTGTCGTTGAGAATAGTGATTTAAACAAAATTTAGTTTTAGTTTTGTGAATAAATTGAAATTTCAGTAACGTTATAATCTCTGTTTGCAATTTCTAATCTGTAACAGTAAAAACTATATTTTATAATTTCTAGTAAAAATTCAGTAAATCAGGAGACTTAATAACAGTATCATGAATCTACTTAAGAAATTTTGTTGCATAGAAAAACATTTGTTTATAATAAATACAAGGCGAATTGAAAACGTACATAAGGCTAAAAGTCAAATAGGATTTTGTGGATACAGTACTGTAGAATACTACAGTTTTTCTGTCTTCTTCACGTATTTCTAAACTGCCTCGTGTAAGAATATCTGTCCAATTTATTATCAGTCAATTTCAGTATTAATACACAGCAGCATATCGCATAAGTCGTATCCAATCTAAATCGTTACTATATTCAACCTTCGGGAAGTAGAATTCTGTTAATTCGCAATATTTAAGTATCGAATGTATTGGGTGAGTGCAAAAGTTCAACCCTTTTTTATTACCCATAAAGAAAACAAGTAAACGTAAAATGGGCCTTAATTTATGATTGGGCATTATCTCCATTGCTATCTGTGGCCTCATGTCATCTTTCTGGTATGAGATGAATACCACAGTGGTGAAATTCCGGTGGTTTCGAGTTCAAAAAGTCTTGGATAGCAATTTTCCCAGCATCAAGATCCTCAAAGATTTTCTGACTGAAAGAATTGTTCAAAGCACGCAACAAGTGATGGTCAGTTAGTGCCGTCAGGAGAAAGAGAAAGGGGGGGGGGACCTCTCAACCAAAGTCCATTAACTCTTGGCGAGTGATGACAACAACATGTGGCCTGGCGTTATTGAAATGAAAGATAACACACGAAGATTGAAGAGACCTGGCTGCTTTGCTACCCAATTTGAATGCAGCCTGCATAACTTCAGAAAGTAGAGGACAGCATTGATAGTTTGGTTGAGTAGCAGGACCTCCCAGTGAGTTATTCCCTGCACATTCCATCACACACTCAATAATACTTTCTTGGGATGTAGTTCAGTTTTCGAAATCTGTGTGGGGGATCAGAAAGGCGACTCACAATTCATGCCAAGAATGGGTCATTTTTATACCAAGAACACAGCGAAAAAAGACATACTCAGAACGGAACACATAGACATACTCATTTTGAAATGAGTATGTTTATATAAGATTTGAACGCATGCCTTTATTGAATAGAAAACATTACATGTGCTCAAAATTTCAAAAAATGGTTAACACTATCAAACAAATTCAAAAAGATATTCAGGATTACAGAAATTCTTTTAATATACTGACTATATATTTTAAAAATTGGGGCTCAACAACAAATTTAGTTCTCATAAATCTTCCGAACTATTTTTCATATCTACCGCACTACCCGTGGAAGAACACATAAGTACTAGATTGTTTTGATTTTGTGTTTTGACTTGTAATTTACTTGATTCATAATGTCATATTGTTTTATTTATTCAAGCACTTATTTATAGGCAAATAATTGAAACCTCTTTTGCTATTTTGAAATAATTTTAGTTTTATTTTCATATTTAACTCTCAAATGGCTTTCACGTCTTGAAAAAGGCAAGTTTACAGAATAAACTTTTGTTTTCAATTATTAATCTTCCTAGGAGATTTATTTCTTGTAAATTTTAAGGAACTTTTTTAGTTTATTAGTAAATTTATAGAGTTTAAAAGTTCTTGTAAAGAAAAACTATTTAAAAGAGCTTCCACAATTTCAATACACTTATTTTATAATTCCTTTCACTCTATTGATATATTCAAACTAAAGAAGACAAAATGAACACGTTTAAATAAGTAAATAAATAATCTCTAGTAGCAGCTGTTTACTTTTCATAACATTCACTGTATATATATATATATATATATATATAGTAGTCCATGTTATTATATAACCCAAAAGGTGTTTCTAACATTTTTTTTTCTCGAAATCCCCATAAAAAATAACATTATTCTCTTAATACATACAATTTTTAAAAAAAATGTCAATGTGAGTTATATACTCCTATTGTATATTATTAGAAGTCATTTCGCTGTGATTCAAAATAAATATGCTCGACTTTTTATTTTGACGCGTTACATTTTTACCCTTTAACTCATAGTAGGCGTGTTTCATCATATTTTGAGAAAAGTTTGTCATATGACCCACTATATTTACTCCGAGAGCGATTTCTGAAGGAAATTATTCCTCCTGACATTTTCTCAAAGTGTTGACTATCACTAACCTTAAAAAAGAACAAAATTAATTGTAAAACTATTCATTTCTAACAGATTTGACTCCTTCATCTATGAGCGCAAAATATTTTGCTTAAGAAAGTTAGATTTATATAATGGTAGAATATGATAAATGGAGTGACAACCAAGTTTTAAAAAATTCAAGAATTAGCAAACTGAGCCACATTTCACTTAAATTTAAGTATAATTCAATCAAGAAAGTCATCAAGGAGCCATGTTCTGCTCTTTAACACATTTCGAACTGAGTGATATTTATAATAATTATATTCCTTTACTAAACAAGACATTTATGAGTCTTCGTTATGATAATTCAAATGAGAAAGTGTGACTTCTAGTGAGAAAGATAAGAGGTGATATATAGATTCATAAAATGCTTCTCTCAGCACTTAAGCAAGTCATGCAATTAGGTATCTCATTAGAAAAGAGCCAAAGCCAGATTCCTCGACTGAACAGTAGATTGGATTAGGCGAGTAATGAATATTTGATTTGATGGCGAAAGTTTGGGAGCGAATATCGTTTAACTCGAGAGAATATTTCTTTTTTTTAAAATTTGTTTCACAATAATAAAACTTCGTACGTCATTGACTTTTGAAATTTAGATGTCATTCTTCTTTTTTTTTTGTTTTCCTTTTTTATCATTCTTTCATCTGACAATTTTCTCCCAGTTTCGCTAATCATACGTCACTGATTCAAAAAGAAATCACCAAATCTACCTTATTTTTAAAAAAAGTTCATTGCTTGATTATATCCGAAGTAGTCTTTTCGCTAAAATAAAATAGAATTGTGCAAAAGGAAACTGAAATTTGAAGCAAAAGCTTTAAAATAATTTCACATTTAGTCACAACAGATTTAAAACAAATAATTCTTAATATAAAAACAAAATAATTAACGAGAAAATTAATGGCATTGAGGTGAAAGCGTGGGGTGCTCTATATCAAATGGTTTAATTTCTTACTAGTTCTATTCCGAAATACTGAGTTAGTTGTAAAGCACCCCAAACTTTCACCAGAATGACATTAATTTTCTCGTAAAGCATTTTATTCTTACATAAGAATTATTTTTTTACTTTTTAGTTCGATTCACTATAAAAGCGTATTTTTTAGTTTTTTTTTTAAAACTATAATTTATTTTTCATTTTTTAGTTCAATCTACAATAAAAGCGTGCTTCTTTGGTTTTTTAAACTATCATTTATTCATTGTTGAATTTATCCTTGGATTCGATATTTGGAGCCGGAATTACATGACTGCTGGACTTAGTCTTGCTCTTCAATGGGTATCAATTAAAGGGTCTGAAGTGTATTTATTCACTCCATTTATACGGGCCTCGGATGAGTCCCGTGTCGTTATATTTCAAATATTCCATTTCCATAAATACAGGTCAAACTAATAAAAGTGTGTTAAGAAGAAAAAGTTCGAATGGAAAACAATCTTATATACCAAGTTTTTATAACACAGACTAAAAAGTGTAAAATTCTTCTTTTTCGTCATTTTTTTCTTTTTTCACATTTCCATGCATTGTCACCCACTTCTGAGCTATGGTCCAAATTTCAAGTATCTAGCTCATCGGGAAGTCACAGTTTAAAATGAATTACAAAATTCTACCCGGACAGACATACAAGAAAGCGAGTTAATAAAAGAATAATATTAAGTGTCAATCGTATTACACTTCTCTAAAAGTATTGCTTTATAAAAACAAAAAAATATATAAGTTAGAATATAATTTTTTTTTTTTTTTACATGCACAAGTATTTTTTTTTTTTATTTCCATTTTCAGAAAAACTAGACAATTGTTTATATTATGGAAAGAAATTGCTGATAAAAACGTTTTCCCATTTATAGGGTTGTAACTTAATCTTTCAGTCGCCAAATATGGAAATGGGATCTAGAATTAGTCACCAAATCTGCAAATGATATATGGAATTTGTAGCCAAATCTGAAAATCCTTATTCCTGAGGATTCTGATCAGGACAATGGAACAAAATTAAGAAATTATTGTATTGCCATCGGTCCTTGACAAGTGTGTAAAGTTTCGAATTAATCTGACCTTTTAAAGTGGGTACAAATCGAGTTCAAAGATTCCGTTACATACAAGTGAAACTTATAAAAGCGTGTTAAAAACGATCGAATGATGATTTCATATTTCAGTTTTTTAAAACTAAACAATTGTTGTAGCATTGTTGTGTATATTTATTTTTTAAAGCAATTCTGGTGAGGATCACATTTACTTATTTATTCGAGATGATCGAACTCACTCTCAGAGCTTAGAGCTATCAACCGGTATGGATATCACTAAAGGAATGGACATCCTTACACATTCCGTCAAAAGAGCCCTGTGAAGAGGACAAAGACCCCTTGCATATAAGTTTGAGAATGAGGTCAGGACTTGGAGGTCGAAACTCCAATGATCTCAAAGAGGCCTTTTACGACTGAAAGTGTTATTTTATGCTCCCAGAGATCAATAACTGGAGTTATGTGGTTTCAGTTCTAAGCAATTGACAGAGAATATTGTGTGATGTAGGTTTTGGAGAAGCATCATTGAAACTTCAAAGGGAAAAGACAGATCTCAGATGTTCGCACGAGAATGGTCATATTTAGACTCTTATCTGCTAACACAAGCACCAAACTTCGACATAAATTTGCAATGCAAATTTAAAGGTAAAAAGTAATATTAATATGTTTTTCTTAAAATATTATTTTTATTTCAATTATTAATATGTAAATGAACTAGGTATAAACAGCATTGTGGTATCTATTCAGTTAATCTGTCACACCAGAGAAATTTCTATTTTTATTTGCCATTTTTTAAAGTTGTTTTTAAGATAAAAAAATATTTGTCTATGTCACACACGTATGCCCTTCCTTACTGTGGATGTTACATTTGGTAACTGTCTAAAAAAATTTATTCCCAATTACATATTGTTTGTGGTTTATGTCCTTGTGTCTTTATATTCAGAAACATCAGTTCTGAATCATTTTATTAGTAATCAGAAGCAAAGAAATAAAAAGTATAAGGGACAACAAATGTATGAATTTCTATTTACTATTTAAGTTGTACTCATATTATCAAGAAAATGATGCAGACAAAAGACCTCAATTTTAGAATCATTTCCTTCAAAGCATCTAGTTAACATATATATACCTATTCATGTTGTCAATAGTGTACTAGTTGATACTGTGTCCGTGTTTATAAATCAATTTTTTATTTAACTACTCGCAATAAACACAATCCTGTATGGTTAAAAATATCCAATTATCATACTGATAAGTATAAAATTTATGTTAAAATCCTTCCTTTTTCGGAATCTTAAATGTGATTATGATAAATCTATATCGAATGTTTCACAGTTCGAAGTTCATTTATAAAGACTCGTAAAAGTTATAAATACAAAAGATGTTGAGAAATTGTTAAAA
The DNA here is from genome assembly GCA_019973975.1 of Trichonephila clavata. Lineage (NCBI taxonomy): Eukaryota > Metazoa > Arthropoda > Arachnida > Araneae > Nephilidae > Trichonephila > Trichonephila clavata. Next base: position 5,191 of record BMAO01010515.1, on the reverse strand, counting down.
ATCAGTACATTTAAGATTTTTTCAATAGGTTTCCAATTTCTAATGGTTTATCTGTTATCAAGAAGATATACTTTAAGTTAAGCTTTAACAAGGTTTAACAATTTACTTTATGATAATTATCTAGGTTACAGCTTCAACTCTTCATCCTTATTTAGTTAATAGTAACATAAACATTCCCTTTTCATTGTTTTCTTTTAAATACGTTGAAATTATTTTTCAAAAATTCTGTTCTAAAAAACCCAAAATACTCAGCATACATGTCGTTTTACTTAGGGTTTTTTTCTATTATCTGCCCATTTACTTTTGATTTTTCGGCAAAAAAAATTTACAATACTAAGAGTTCGATTTGGTAAGTCAGACAGCTTTATAGAAACAGAAATTGCCTATATGAAAACATACAAATACAATTATATTCAGATTTGTAGAAGAAAAACGTTTTCTTTTGAAAACATTGGACTCTATCCAACTCAGATAAGACTCACAGCTGTTGTTAAAGCTGTTGTCCTCACCCTTCTTGAGAAAGAACAGGTGTTTATATATATATATATATATATATATATATTTAAGCATCCGTTTACCTACGGCTCGCTTGACGAATTTCTGGTGTAACGAGATATAGCTGGAAGGGCTGTACTTAGATCGATAGATCTCTTGCATTAAACTGTATATGATTAAACGAGTTCTTAGAAGGAGTTTCAACAAAACTGTTAGCAAAATTTCAGGGCTTGTCAACAAATTGTTCTATAGATAAACCAAAATTTATTATTTACAATCTTCATGCCATCAAAAAGAATATTTAGGATTTCTATTTTGACTTCAAATATTATATTACGCTACTGACAAAACTTTGCAATTAGAGATAAGATTCTCTTTATTTGACTTATTCGTAAGTTATGCAAGAGCTTATCCCTTGCTTAGGGAAATATAATTAAGCTAAAAAAAGGGAGTTTTTTGTTAACTCTGACAAAGCATTCCAGATATTGACAAATTATGATTTGATTAAAAGTTAAGTGCTTACGCGCGATCGTAGTAAAAACAACAATTATAATGCAATTGTTTAAGGATCACGTTATATGACAACCTATAAAATAAGTCAAAATTACACAACATATATGGTGTTTCTTTTAATAATAATACTTGTAAATTAAGTTTTTAAGATCTGAATGAATATTTCATTAATTAATGGCTTAATCTAATTTTGTTTACAAAATACCACATTTTAAATCAGAAAAAAAAATTCATAGATCCGTCATGGGCGAACTTGGAGAATGTTATATATTTTTATAGCTTATGTTAAGTCTTACTGATTTAAAATATTTTTTATGCTCAGGTAGTACCGTCACCACCCTCTCTGAGAAGAAAACGTGATTTATCTAAGTGTCTTAATGACCCGATAGAAATTACGTTGCTAAATTTTAGCACATAATCAAGGCCAGGCAAAAATTTTTTTAACCTACTCTAATTCTTGATTGGATTCGTACACGCAAAGGCAAATTGACAATTTAATTGAGGCTTCTCTTTTACATTTGAATACTCAGAGCACCCCCTTCGGGCTAGGACCAGGGAAAAACTCGTAAGGGAAAAACCCTGGCCTTGCACCGCAATTTAAATAATTAACAAAATAGAACCTTTGACATATAATTTTCAAGACATCGTTATACTTCGGTTTCTGTTAGGCTATGTTTGAAAGATATATTGTGAGTAGTTTTCTTTACTATAGTAAATCTGTAGGAAATGTTTCCATTTTGATAGTTTGTTTAATCAATTATTCTTTTAACTTAATTATTCTTTCGTGTGGTTTACAAAGCGCTCAGCAACTTTTTGAAACCAACCTTTTTGGCCTTAAAAATTCAAATGCGATTAGGTCTTTTGATCACGATCCAAAACATTTAGTTAACCAATGGTAATAGAGCCAACCCATATGACCTCAGCTCTTTGAAGCCATATCTAATATTGTCAATGCTTGATAAAAGAATAATCAAACTTTTTTTTTCCTTCGAGAAGTATTATTTTTCGCTAAGTTAGTCATCTGGCATCTTTGCTTTCCTATTACTTCACCAACATTTTTATCCTTGGGAGATAATGTTTTGTCTCTTTTGAAGAATGAAACTATGTAAAGAAAGCTAAAGGGAGTGTGTGCACATACTTAAAGCTTCATCGAAATATGTCTCCTTCATATCACAATAATCAGATCTTCGAGGAAAAACTTTCCTTCATCAAAAAGAGTGAAATATACCATAAAGACTGAAAACGCTTATTGCATTGCATTCCATTCGAATGTATACCAAATACAAATATCTACTTGAATATTATAAAATATAAATTCGAATGAAAATAAAGGGTAAATTTTTGGAAGGAGTCAAAGATTTCAAGATGTAAAATTTTAATTGCATACTTTTTAATAATAAACTCTTATAAAACACATAGGGAAAGTTACAAACATTTTTTTTTTTATAAATCTAAATTTATTCTTGCATATTTATTTTACATCAAGGATCGGCAACCTTTTTGCTGTGTCGTACCAAACCAATCTATCAATAGGATTCAGCTTGCCACACAGTAGAACATATTTGAAACAATTCGATTCCCGCTGTAATGCATGCAGAGTTCGAGAATAAAGGTCAATAATATATATTTACAATTTTATTATCAATTAATTTTACACCATTTAATGTCTTAAAGCAAAAATAAACAGCGTAAAATTTAGTTATCTTTTCAACAAAAATAAAAAAAACTAAAATTTGCATGTATTTTGTTTTTTAAACATATTTGTTAAAATAAGAAATAGACAACCTAAAATGTAAGTATTTCCTTTAATTAAAATTTTTTAAAAAATGTAAATAATCATTTTAATACGATCCTAGTGAACCACCACTCCATTTTTCTATCGCAAAATCAGAGGTATAATTTGTGACTTTTCATTTTGACACGATTTTGAGCATTTAGACGTTAAACAATTTCTTTGCAGATTTGACATTTTTTTTTCATATGAGGATAGACTTTTTTTACTTTGATACGTATAGCCACAAAAGAGGAAAGCAGAGTATATGCAATTTTCTCTTTCAAACTATTAAATCTCTCCAGCAGTAACATTCAATAATTTACAAAATAGCTGTAAATTCATCTCTTTGGAGTTATCTTACAGACTTTACGTAATTCCGTAAATGTCCATAATTCTGAAGATGTTTGTCAAATTATGTCCTTTACATATTTATCAATTTCCATCCACTCAAAAATTCACAAAGGCTTAGAGTAGGGCAGTGTGCCACTTAGAATGATACCGCATGCCATAGGTTGCCGACCCCTATTCTACATTTAAAGCCTCAAAAATAAATTAATTCGTTTTTTTTTTTTTTAGTGTTATACTTTTTTTGCCTTTTTAATGGCATTGTAATAAAATTTCATGCACGCTATATTATATAATTATCTTTTTAGATATATTTACTTTTCAACTCTCTTACACAGAATTAGTTTATTTAGAATTCAAAAATGAGACTTCAGATTTAGCTCTGATACAAATATTAAAATATTAAAACGGAAGTCGCAGTCGCAAACTGCAATAGATAATTAAGTAAACAAAATAAAACAACTAATTTCCGTCTATGTTAATCTAAAACTTAATCCAATCATACCATTTTTTTAACAAAAAAAGAACTCGTAACTATTTAATACGTCACATTAAATTATTGTATTGTTGTTGAGACAACAGAAAATAGGGTTAATTATTCATTACAGAATCAAAAATACATTTTTTAAATGATTGCTGCAGAAAAGTTAACCGAAATTATGTAACTCTTTTTAGAAAATAGACAAAATACAAATATTTCCCGTTCATCTATAAAGCGATGAACTTTTTGGGATGCTTTTGAAATGGCAACAGCACTTAATATATTGTTTTTCAATTTTCATTAAAAATTGTAATAGGTTTAAGTTGGAAGTTTTTTGTATCGAGAAAGATAATCCGTTTTCTGCAACCTTACAAAACCCTACACAAGAGTTTATTTTAATTGATATTCAGTTCAAGTATCGAGATATATTTCAAAAACAGTGTTTTTATTGTTTTACATATATTTGAAACCATAAATACTGTAGAGAGAGACAGTGACCAGATGATGTTAAATATTCATTTATTACGGACAAACATTTACAAGGGTAGCCACGAATGAAAGAATTCAATCAAAACATCATGAAAATAACACGTCGAATTCTATCAAACGCTCACTTTATCATCTTCATCTCATCGTTTTCATCTGATGCCCTGGTCTTTTCGCTCTGATAGGACCATGGTACCCTAGTGGTCATGGTCACGGACTCGTGGCCTGTGTGTTATGAATTCGAGCCCTAATGTCATTGAGGACTTGATGTGTAGAGGTCCTAATGCTCATTAAATCTGGCGTGGCTCAAAGTCCTCCCGTTAAGGTTGTCGTGTCCCAGTCCTATTTTGGACAGAGTTCACACCACCCGACGCGTCTCTAAGTGTAGGAGGAAACATATCATTACCAACAAAGACCATAACAACAATTATTTATTTAAGACAGACAAACGCAAATAACAAGCACAAGTTCAATTTATAAGTGGAAACCTAGGAGTGATTCTCTAATACCTAGATTAATCCTAATACTCAAATCTAATACTCAAATCTAATCTAATATTCCCGTCTAAGTAATCTCAGCTAACAGAACGGACAAGGAGACGAACTCTTGCTAACCTCAGGTCGGTACTGAATCTAATTCCTTTAATACTTAATCTAAGACTTTACTTTATATAATAATATCAAATACTATCAAATGCGCGCTAAGCTCGTTGAAGTAATCCACCGACGATACTTACATGTAGTTTGGCAACTCCTTCTCCCTATACATTTACGAAATCTAGACTTTATATAGTCGAACTAATTAGTATATAACTATCTCGTGTTTTTCCCGAAGAGGCTGTGAAATAGAATAAATGCTGGCCCCAAAGTTACCCAAGAGGATTAGTAATAAATTCTCGCGGATAGCCCCTTCACAAGGTTAACAGTTCGGACTCAGGTGTCGTCTTCGTCTCTTTAAAATTACGAGATCAGTCACCAGTATCACTCGTGTTGCTTTTTTGTGCGACGTTAATATCTAAGCACTCATTGACTCACATTTTGCGCTGGCATCGAACTCCATTCTTCGAAACCAAGTTAGTACATGTAACTGAACAAATA
>BMAO01010514.1:0-16646 GCA_019973975.1 Trichonephila clavata | reverse complement strand
TCAGTAGTTGTAATATTCTTCTAAGAATCAAAAACTATATCTGTATTTTCTATAAACCTCCATACATCAATCTAAAAATAAGGCTGTGCTATCATTTTTGTGTAATTGATTGAGAATCAGGATCCATGAAGCTGATCAAAGTGGAAATCTAAAAAGGCGATCTTGGAAATGTGTGCCAAATTTTAATAATCTTTATGATATGTACCTAGTGCAAGAATGTTTCTTATGAAAGTTGTGAATATTTTTTGAATGTGTATTAATGCTCATATTCTACTTTCTTTATAACGTCTCTTGTTTTTGTGGCAAACAATACCGTCTAATTTCTCACATTTAAAATCTATGTTAAATTATTTATACGTTAGTTATATCTTTACCGAAATGAAACAGGTTAATGGTATAAACTATTCACTTTGAATTACAAATATTGTAAAACTTCGCTCTCCAAACCTTAACTTAGTAAAAACAACTAATTTTAATATTTAGAAAAGAATAATAAGCTTTTGCGATCTATGTGTAATTTTACATTGTTAACATGTATGTGGTTGCAATCAGCGAGTTAAAAAGTTTAACTTGAATTGTGAGTGATTGGATTAAGTAGAGATGACACCATAAAAAACCAATGAGCTTCCATCGTCATTAAGAGAACAATGTGATCCAATTTTTCAGAGAAATCTACCTTTACTCGTCTATGCATAGCCTAATAACTCATCAACCAAGGCTAGGTGTTGCCTAGTAAAAGTAGAAGTGATATTTTTGTATAGGAGATGATGAGACAAAATATGTAAGGTTGTAAGGAATGTCTCAGGTCATCCCTTATTGTGAGAGGGTCGGACGGAAGGTTAGCCATATTCAAAATAACTTAGATTTGCTCTCAGTTAACAACAACAACACAAATTCTTTTAACCAAAGTTAAGAGATGCACCCAAATACCAAATATGGAAAGCAATAGTGAGGTAGGCGAGATTCGAAAAGACTGTAAATAATCAGCTCACTTACGTCTAGGCAATATCTTATAATTCTTAGTTACCTTATCTACAAGGGGTGATCAAATGAAAAGGTACGAAACGACACGGTGGTTACAAATATAGACTTTATTCAAAATATACACCATAGGCCTGAGCACAACGATCCCACTGATGAACAAGCCGCAGGATTCCTTGTTCCAGAATTCCTGTGGCTGTGACGAGACCCAGTCCTTCACAGTGTCCTTGAGTACGTCGTCCGAGTTGAAGCGCTTTCCTTTCAGGTGTTTCTTCAGTGGACCAAACACATGGAAATCGCAGGGTGACATGTCCGGACTGTAGGACGGATGGTCCAACGTCTCCCATTGGAGCTTGTCCAGTTCCATTTGTGTGACTCTGGAGACGTGTGGACGTGCGTAATCATGGAGCAGAACCACACCCTCCGTGAGCAGCCCCGGTCTTTTGTTCTTGATGGACCTGCGTAGGCGTCGGAGTGTCTCACAGTACACATCGGAGTTAATGCTTTTTCTGTGCTCGAGTAATTGTGTGCTCGCATCATTTGGACGCCGCTTTTTATAAGAGCCTTTGCTCTCTCCTGCGCATGCGGGCACCCGCGCATGATCCGATCCCAGTCAGAGTCACCAATGGCATCCCGAGATGTCTCGCTACATTCTCCCTTCGCGGAATATGCAAATATTTAACTGTTTCATTTTTATGTCATTTCGTACCTTTTCATTTGATCACCCCTTGTAATTTGATTCCTAATTGACAAATCATCAATTTTAATATTACAATAATCAGCTACGAAGTATCCACGCCTCACTTCACATTTAATCAATCACTACTAGCCGTTAGCCAGTCTAACCTCTCTCTCATTTTCTTACCTGAAAGTTTAATCTTATATACAAGTCAATTTGCATGTTTACATCTTCTTCGGGGGAAGATTTATAATATAATAGTTTTTAAGGACCCAATATTTTCCAAGAGGATTAGTATTTGAGGAACACGGATAGTGTCCGAAAAGATGGCTGTCCTCTCCAAAATGAATTTAAAATAATGACATATTTTCGCTTACGGTTTTTACGTTTTACAAAGAAAATATCAAAGTTTCTGAATAATGAAATGCAAACTAGATGACGCAATGTCCTAATTTTCCAACATTCTACTTCAAAATAACTTCTCCATAAGAACAAACGTAAAGTGTAGAAGGGTTTATCGAATTTGAACCTGCAACAGATGTACAACGTAAACGTATCACCCCACTGGAGTTTTAAAGTGAAAAAAAGTTCCCTAGGCGATGAATGGAAAGAGGTTATCCAATGCTAGAGGAGGGTATTAAGTCGCGCGCGCGCGCGATCGCGATCTACCGAAAGACCACCAAGACATTTTGGGTGACCGCCTGAAGATTGGCAATTAGTAATTATTATCCCAAAACATTCCAGATTAGCTGACAGTATGTAGACTAAGTCTAATATTGACTATATCTACGAGAACTAACTTAAGATGAAAATGTTTTATTTTTTAATGTAAATTGTTTGATAATAATGCATTGCTTGGTTTTATTATATTTGTGCCTATTATTATTATGTTTGTATCTTGCGTTTTGCTTTAAACGTGGGTTTAAAAGTGCGAGTTTTTATTTTAGTTTAGTTATATGAAGCTAAGAACATATATACATATTCGGTATTTATTATTAAGTTATAATTAATATTGGACCTTTTTCTTAGCTCACCACACCTACGCCATTAGGTAAATTGCAATATCTTGAAAAATTAAAAGTAGCCAGTACTGGAGAAGTTTGTCCACCCCTGTCCAATAACGACCACTTAGATCTTTAGACATAACACTTTTGGACTATTTCTTGTGTAGGGATACATGAAAAATATTGTTTGCCAGTCTCCGATTCGCAGCACAGATGAATTGAAAAATCGAATTGCAGCAGCTATTCAGAATGTATTGCTTCTAGCTATATGCTTTCTATGAAGCAATACAGAATGTATTTACAGAATGTATTTCTGTAGTGCTTCATAGAAAGCGGCTAGAAGTCTTGTATAAGCTCGATGTTTTTCTCGCAACTATTAGTTTTTGCGTATTAAAATCCTCCAATAAAACATTGTAAAAAAAACTTTGGTAATTTCTGAATAGAGCATAAAAAAACCGTCAATAAAGATCTTTGCTTGTTTATCTATAATTAATATCTGAAAGTTTTGTCATATACTTTTCGGGAATTTGGTATTTTAAAAATTATTCCTTTTTTTGAGATTTTTGAAGCAATTGATTATTAACCTCTTGATTGTTTTTTTTTTCTTCATATTATGTCGAAATATGTCAAAAAATAAGCATATTTTTTATAAATATTTTTATGATGACATCAATATAAAGTCAATTTAGCAGTCAGAAATGCTACAAATATTGAATTTAAAGAATTATATGCTAACTTTTGTTTTAATTGAAAAAACATATTTTTCCTTAAAGTTGACTTTTTTTCCGAAGAAATAAGCGAACTCAAAAGAACACTCAACAAAAATGTAAATTACACTGCTGACCACCATAAATGCTGAAGGAAACTGTAAATGCTGAACACCCTGAAGGAAACACGCAAATAACATGAAATTTACAACATAGCTTAGCGGAGGTGAGATATGCAAATGATTAGAATTTCAGAGCAGACACGCATCACGCACGCCTGTGGCGCCACCTCAGAGCGCTATTTAAGGCTTGGAGATTTCGACGATTTCAAGTTCGGCAATTGTGTTTTTCTTGTGGTTTTTTCAAAAAACGATCAGTTATGTCTCGTAGAAAACAGCGATCAGCTTTTGATCAGTATCCGAGTTCGACAGAGGAATGATAGTGGCCTACGAGATTGTGGATTACCTTTCAGGGAAATCGGTAGTCGTGTTGGACGAAACCAAACAACTGTAATGCGGATATGTGACCGTTGAATACAGGAGGGTACGACGGACCGACGTGGTCGATCGCATCCACCTCAGTGCACCACTTCACGTGAGGACAGGCAAATTGTGCGCATGTCAGTGACGGATCGCTCAGTCACATCACAAACCATAGCACAGCACATTGGGTCTATAACGCATCATGCAGTGTCTGCGCGTACCATTCGACGCCACTTACGGCAGAGTGGTCTGTCCGCAAGACGTCCATTGCTTGGTCTACCCTTGACGCAGAACCACAGACGTCTCCGCCGCCAGTGGTACGATGAAAGAATGATGTGGTCGGCAGAATGAAATGAAGTTGTCTTTACTGACGAGTCACGCGTCTGTCTGCAACACCACGATGGTCGGATTCGAGTCTGGAGACACCGTGGAGAGAGGATGCTGAACAGCTGCGTTATGCACCGCCACACTGGTCCTGCACCGGGTATTATGGTATGAGGCGGTATTGGATATCAGTCTCGCACTCCTCTAGGACGCATTGCCGGTACTTTAAACAGCCAGCGCTACATATCCGAGGTGTTGGAGCCAGATGTCCTTCCTTACCTTCAGGGCTTGCCAGAGCCATATTTCAACAGGATAATGCGCTACCACACGTGCCACGCATTGTCCAAAGGTTCTTCGTCAATCACCAGATTGAATTGCTTCCTTGGCAGGCTCGTTCTTTCGGATATTTCGCCTATATAAAACATGTGGACCATGGTTGCTCAACGATTGACCCATATTACACCCCAGCTGCCACACCAGATCACCTTTGGCAACGTGTGGAAGCTGCTTGGTCTGCTGTACCCAAGAACACATCAAAAGTCTTTTTTAATCAATGCCGAGGCGTGTGGCGGTGGTGTTCTCCAACAACAGCGGCTACTCTGGCTACTGATTCTGGCAGGAACTACACTTCACAGAAGTCTATAAATTTAATCATTTGATACTTGGTCAACATGTTATCTAAAAAAATAAATTTTGTTGTGCTATCTCTTGTCTTTCTTGGTGTTGCATTTACGGTGGCCAGCAGTGTAGTTTAAAAAGATAATACTGTACTTACAGTTAATTATTCTCTTAAAATTCTGTTTGTGTGATAAATTTGAAAACAGGGAGACAAGAATAGTCCAATATCGCAATCAGGACGGAAATATCGTGTTTCTTCCCCCCCCCCCGTTTTCCAAAATCGTTCCCCCCCCCCCAAGAACCCATAAAACATCCTCTCTCGTTGGTCTCAATTTTTTGTTGGTGAGAGGAACCACTTCTAAAAAGTTACTTTTTTCTGTCAATCGTAAGAGATTGGACAAAATTCCTGATTGTCCACCCTTTTTTCTCATTTACCGCCCCATATCTTTTAATAAGGCGATCTTTAATATCAAGCCTGAAATTCAAATGAGATAATTTTCTTCCCAGTTTCTGATATAAAATGAAAGCATTCCACAATGATGTATCTAAAATATGGAAGAATATTTCCTTTTGTATTATTTCTTGCCTCTTCTTTTTGTTATTGGGTAATTTGTGAGATGCTGATCGATTCTATCTACACCACAAGAGAAGTCCGATAACAATCTTTCATTACTTCCAGAATCATTTACACAAATTTTAGACCCACTACCTGAGTCAATATCAGAATTATTTTCTGCTATGAACCTCTCATAGTCACTCGTTTTTCTTCTATTTTAAGTTCCAAATTTAAAAGAAATTGTGCTCGGAGCTTGTGGGACACGATCTAGTAAAAAGAAAATTCCCGCCTTATCTAGTCTAAAAGAATGCAGTAAAACCTAACCTCTTGAAACCGGTTTAGACATTTTTTTGTAATCCTAACTTTACTCGACAATTAGAGACATCTGTTAGAAACATTGCACACTAAACGAGCAAAAAATACAGGCAAATCACAGGATTAGAGTAGAAAAAAGTATCACAGAGCCGTTCGGGCAAATTAGGGAAGTGCAGTTTCAAATGCCCGAGCGGTGTTCGAAAAACAGGGAAGTGGATAATTGGTTTCTCGATTTTGCCTTCTGTTATATTAGGTAATTTAACAAGTCCGTGATCAATATCAAGAAAAATAATTATAATGATACTTTGTTAATGACTAGAATTCAGTCGCCATTCAAGTCTCCTACAAAAAAATATGCGAATAAAATCTCTCGCTTAAGTCTTTTCAGTTTTTTTAATAATTTGCAATTTGTGACGCGTGTGTGGTGTAAATAGATGTAAATATGCGTATTTATCATATCAGACAATAAAATAGCGTGAAACTTAAGAAAGTTACTTAATCTAGCTCAAGATTTGTTTATGTTCAATACTGCTCTCAATTCGATATTTTATTTACCTGATTTTAACTATAAGTTCTGAAAATTTTTAACATCGAAAAATAAAAACATATTTTAACTTATTAATGATAATTATTCTGGGAGATTATTTAAATGTTTATGCTTATGACTTTTAGTATTACAAAACATAAAAATCTTATAATTCTAATGAATAACAGCAACAATTGCTAAAATTTTCTTAGTAACTAGAGTTTGTTTTCAGATATGTATTTTAGAATTTGAGCCGGATTTTCTTTTTTAGTTCATATTTTTAATCATTTTAATTTTTTTCTTAAATTCTCCATCGGGTGAATCATGTTTGGAACATTTCAGAAACAAATTATATCGCATTTTAATTTTATGTGGATTTATAAATTTTTTGTACAATTCAAACACGTTTTAATGTGTATTATAGGGTGGATATAGCGGTTATATGGAAAAAAAAGTTATTAATCGGAACCTGCTTTTGCATAAAATATACTCTTTAAAATGGGGACAAGGAAAAAAAAGGGATTAAAAAAAAAAAAATAATTTCAAAATTTTATATACCTACAAACTAGAACCGTTCATCTTATTGTTGACAGTGTGTTCAACAAAGATTTTCCTTTTCAAAAGACTAATACCTTGTTAATTACAGTAGGGGGGGGGAATTATTTATTAATAAGATATAAAAGCCCAAGTTCAATCTGAGAGCACTCACTCACTCACGATCACACTTTTCGTAACGCTCTCGGCACGCATTCACCAGCTTACTCCCCAAGTCAAGCGTGCATCCGTTCACCTCACCCGATCACACTTTTCGTAACGCTCTCGTCACACATTCACCAGTTTAATCTCCAAGTCAAGCGTGCATCCGTTCACCTCACCCGATCACACTTTTCGTAACGCTCTCCTCACACATTCACCAGCTTAATCTCCAAGTCAAGCGTGCATCCGTTCACCTCACCCGATCACACTTTTCGTAACGCTCTCCTCACACATTCACCAGCTTAATCTCCAAGTCAAGCGTGCATCCGTTCACCTCACCCGATCACACTTTTCGTAACGCTCTCGTCACACATTCACCAGCTTAATCTCCAAGTCAAGCGTGCATCCGTTCACCTCACCCGATCACACTTTTCGTAACGCTCTCGTCACACATTCACCAGCTTAATCTCCAAGTCAAGCGTGCATCCGTTCACCTCACCCGATCACACTTTTCGTAACACTCTCGTCACACATTCACCAGCTTAATCTCCAAGTCAAGCGTGCATCCGTTCACCTCACCCGATCACACTTTTCGTAACGCTCTCGTCACACATTCACCAGCTTAATCTCCAAGTCCGTGCGTAAAGAAGTTTTACTTAAAAAAGGTTGAATTTTCAAAGCACAAAGTGGGAAAATACTTGTTAGTTAGATAATTTAGACTCAAAATAATTATTTTCCGACTGTATACATAGCCAAAAGCGATGATTGCTGATAAGTGAGTACTGAGCAGTACAGTGTACATTGGAACATTTCATAACACCTCTCTCCGCGCACTTTCGAATCAGTCCAATCCGTCTTTTTTCCGTCTTCCACATTATCGTGCACTGCAATTTCGACAGTAGGTTCTTCTTAAATGTGTGTACGAGATGTTTTTTCTTGTAACTATCCAGTATGTGTCTCCTCATCGCATTAAATGTTAAAAAGTACTAAAATGCCTCTTTCATTTTAACAAAAACTCTTTGACTTTTTACCATAAAAAGCTCAAATACCTTATCTTCTTGAGAGAGAGAGAGCGAGAGAGAGAGGCAGCACTTACCATAAAAATACACACTTTTTCGACATAGGGAAATTTTGAAATTCCAAAGGGAAAAAATTCCCTGTATCCTATAGTATATTTTTGATATCCGTGCAATTGTATACAGATGGAAATGTATAAAAAATTTTAAAGACTAAAATTATAATAACTTTTTTCATAATTTATTTATATGTAGTTCTTCTGAGAATTCTCTCATACACAGGAATCACTTCATTAAATGTACTCAAAAATGAAAAATAAAAATTTAAGAAAGACTCTTGATGTGTTATTACATTAGTATTGTAAGAGCCGTTTATATTTAATCATTCCATCGTCTTCAAACAAACTCTTAAACTCCTATAAATATCCTAGTTAAATTAGGTTTTATTAACTCCATACCATGAATTGACATTTAATTGATCATAACTATTTATCTCCGACTTCACGACGCTGTAACATAATCAACAACGTAATCAATTTATTATGTATGACATTTAGACTCTCATATACCGGACATTTTGAATTTGCGAAAGTAATGTTAATCCGATGGAACTCTATTCCCCCCCCCCTCGAACATTTCAACTTTGATCAGTGAATGGATTTTAATGCAATAAAGAGCATCTTAAAAAAATCAAAACAATTTTAATTTTTTTCCCGATGTAAAACTTTAATTTAGTTCCTTTTGAAGTTTAATGATTAATATCAATTTCGTCTATTTAACGATGAAAAATTGCGAAGACCTTTAAGACGCAACCCGCATGATTGTGTCGGTTTGTGCGGGTTAGGCATTCTTAGCCCTTAAGGTCCGAAATACTTTTATCACTAATGCCCCTATGGTAAATACAGGTTGCGTGCGTGTGGTGTTAAATAATTATAACAATAATAGTACTATTCTGGAGTCCTAGAATTGTCTTTTCGTGGATTTATTGGTAACAATAACTTTCAACAATAAACTTAACAATCTTTAACAAATTAAACCATTACATTAATTAGACTGAAACTAAAGAGAATTCTTATATTCAAGATAAAAATCCTAGTAAACAACGACACATGTTACGCCGAAGCCAAGAATTGCGAGTAAACATCAGCACATCTAGTTATGCTGAAGCCAAGTTCAAGATTCCAACTAAGACTGGTCCGTTACATATGGTTTCTATCGAGATAGACCACGTGGGGTCTGAGTGGGGAGTCAACTACGCTCCACCCACTCAGACCACCTGGTCCATAATTCACAACAACCCCGAACTTACGCAATACATGAGACCGAAGGATAACCACTTAAATTGGGGTATAACTTAGCATATAAATACGTATAAATTATTCTTAGTTGGGGCTGGAGACGAATAAAAATAATAATTTAGAAAAAAAAATTAATTAAAATTTTAGATAGCACAAATAAAAAAAACCCTCAAAGCAAAGTTATTTTGATGTGTGGAAGGCTTAGTAAAAACTAACAAGTAGTATGCCGGCTCAAAGATTTTCCTTATTTCCCTCCACCAAAACTCAGCTTAGCGACCCACTGCAGTAGGGATGAAAGGCTGAATCGACCTCACCCCGTCCGGTAATAGAGCCCGGACTTGTGGTGTGGAAGCGCGATACGCTATCACTCGACCACTGGGCCTCATTTTATCATTACAATTAATTTTTATAATAGTATAATAATAATATTGTAATAATAATTATATATAAATTTACTTATACTATAAATTTTATTATACATTTTATTGCTTAAGAATTCGGTAAATCCCAGCTTAGTATTCGAGCTTGCCATATCAACGGACGGTTAGGCTCAGAATGGTGGCAAGCGAAGAAATATCAAATGGAGTCATGGTTGCCAAAATTCAGACCTACGACACCTTCGAAATCGGGTTTGCCAATTTGCTGAGTTATCTTGAAAGTTGGTATGGTTGCGACAGTTCGTATATACCAATAATTTAAATCTCTCTTTCATTAAAGTTATTTTTTCCTTATCAATATAAGTTTAGAAAGAATACAAGTTAATCACTATATGTTTCCGTTTGAAATTATGTAGTATAGATGGATTATTATATAAAACAAAAATTATAAAATAGTGTGAAATGCTTGATTTTTTTTTAAATCGTAGATATTATCTGAATAATTAAATCACTTGATATAAAATATGGTATTTAAAGGTTTCAAGACATATAGTATCCAAATACTTTAAAAGTTTCGCACATTAGAGTCCTTTATATTTGCATCTTAATGTGATATCGGCTAGCTCTTTTTACAATCACTTAAATTTATTACATTCAACCTGAAAATTCAAATATATACACACAAAAGAGAAACCTTAAGGGTTTACACATAATTATACTAACTACACATATTCGTTATTAGTTTGAAAGGCAGGGGAACACATATATTTCTCTGTATTACAACGTTTAAATAACAGCCCTTTGCTCCGCACTGAGGTTCAGTAATCAATGCAAACCACAGATAACAGACCTAACAAGACTCATCATAGATTTTATAAAGGTGTTATTAACTTTTTTTTCTTTGTTTTGTATTTTTATGATATGAAAATTATTATTTACTGATTGATGAAGACATATTCCTGGAGTATTCCTGTTCTGTATAATAGTATAAGTATTTTTTCCTTCAGATTTATCAATCACTGTTTTATTATAAAATTTACAGTCCCTTATGTGATTATAGTCACTCTTTTGTTTTAAGCACAATTCCGTACAATAACTACGATAAAGGGCTCTAGTTTTTGAAAAAATTAAAATATATGTCTTATCCCGAAGGTCATTTCAAAAATGAATGATAGCAACACATTGAAAATTCAATTGAAAATTTATTCATAAACTTTTGGTTCAGATTGAACCCCGTTTATGTAATTTTTTTGTAAATTTTAAGCAATTTTCCCCACATTTAAGTAATAATAATTTCTTTCTCTCTTCATTTTATCATATTTTTCTTAAAATGTACTAAATAATTCTAAAAATCACAAAAAAATTCCCATACCTCCATTTTTTTAAATGTTGTTGCAAGTAGTCGGATAACTTAAAACTATTTCAGCAGAATATCACAAAATTTAAACTTAAAACTTATTCCGTGCTGTGAAATAAACTACTAAATAAACGGTATTCGTAATAAGAAATTTAAAAAAAGGAACTCATTAAGTTAATTTCTTTACATCCAATTTAATTGCTTTTGAGCTATTAACATACATATCAGTTCAGTCTTGCTGAGTCAAAAACTGCCAAGGTCACTGAAGGTGCCCTGAATTTCTTAAGATACCCGACTACTTGCAACAACATTTTTTTTTTTAAAAAAAGGAAATATTGGAATTTTTTTTTTTTTTTTTTGTGGTTCTTAGATTGGTTTAGTACATTTTAAGAGAAATATGCTAAATTTAGAAGAGAAAAAGAAATTATTACTACTAAAAGGGAAAAAAATAGTTAAAAACTAACAAAAAATAAATTATAGTTTAAAAAAACTAAAAAAAAAAAAACCTTTTATAGTTAATCGAACAAGCTGTAACTTAATCTTTTTGTCCCTAAATCTGGAATTAGTCACCATATGCGGGATAAGATCTGAAAATGGCATAAATCTGATGAGGATAATGGAACAAAATTATTAAATTATTGTATTGTCATCTTTCCTGGACAAGTGATAAAAATTTCGAATTAATCTGACCTTTTAAAGTGGGTAAAAATGGAGTTCAAAGATTCGGTCACATACAAGTGACGCTTATAAAAGGGTGTTTATAACATAAACGTGGCTCATTCTGTACCAAAAGTTTATAAACACATTTTCAATTTTTCAATTATGTTATGTTGCTATGTTATTCATTTTTGAAATGAGCTTTAGGATAAGAGATATCTTAATTTTTGAAAAAACTAGAGCACTTTACCTTTGTTATTATATGACTTGCTTATAAGAGAAAAATGATTATATTCACATAAGGGACTGTAAATTTTGTAATAAAACAATGATTGATAAATCTGAAGGTTAAAACACTTCTATTATTATACAGAACTTACACAAAAAGTTTCAGCAAATTATTTTCAAAACATTTTGAGCAATCGCTGTCCGCGCGTTGGAGCTTTCCGAAAAAAACATATCTCGAGTAAAACGCATTTTAAAGTTTGGTATATCTGTGTAAAGTAATGGCATCTGCTTTTACTAAAATACTTGTAGTTTTTGTTCTAGTGAAAGAAAAATAAAAAACGTGGTAATTTTTGAAGCTTTAAGGTGGCCTATAAAATAAAATTATTAAAAAATGTGTGTCAATTTTTATTGAATGAAATCATGATTTTAGGACAGAATTAGACCTTAAAGAACCAGCTATTTTATATATGTTTATGTTATTGCTGGAGATAGTTAATTGTTTGAAGAATATAACATGTATTCTGCTTTCAGCTTTTAGTTCTACATATCTATGAAAACAAATTTTTTATATGAAAAACACAGGGTTTCCGGCTTAAAGTATCCAAAAATTATATAGCTTATTATTACGAAACTACCCATCAGAGAATGTAATAAAGTTTTCATTCGTGGATTGGAAACCCCTCCGATATTTTTGGGTCTAGTCTGATCTGCCGCACGTGCGCGCATTATTTGGCAATCGCAGACGATAAACTTGTTACTCTGACTTCATTATCTATATAAATAAATAAATTGAAGTGTCTGTTTGTAATTTCAAATTAGCAGTTTGTTACTAAATGCATTTAAAGGTATTTACGGTACTTATATATCAATTTTTAAAATTTTTGTCTGTCTGTCTGTCTGTCTGTCTGTTTGTTCCGGCTAATCTCGGAAACGACTGGTGCGATTTTAAAAATTCTTTCACTAACGGAAAGCTACATTAACGGGGAGTAACATAGGCTATATTTTATTCCCGTATTCTTACGGGAACGGAAACTATACGGGTGAACGTGAAACTGAATGCCAAGATGAACGCCAAATTCAACGCCAAGCTGAGCTAATGAAGTCGTTTGTTTTGGTTACTGGCGACCGATGCTCTTCATGAGACATAACACTGTTACGCGCACATGATAATACGCTGACACGTGCCATATTTTTTTTTTAAGGATAGTTTTATCTCACTGTTCAGTTAAGTAGAGCATCGGCTGTTTCGGATGCACTTTTAAAAATAATAAAACAAGGCTTCATAAGCAAAAAGCAATGCAAGAAACAAAAAATTGATAAGTTTTACGGTTAGTTGTAATCTTTTTTTATTTTTTTTATTTACATTTTTTAGTCACATTTAAACAATAGTTATTATAATCCAATCTATATATAAATAAAATTGAAGTGTCTGTTTATAATTTCAAATTAGCAGTTTGTTACTAAATGCATTTAAAGGTATATACGGTACTTATATCAAAAAATCAATTTTTAAAATTTTGTCTGTCTGTCTGTCAGGGGGTTACTGGGCGTACCGACAAAAAAATTCCTTCTTTCGAAATACAAGGATTATAATAATGAAATTTGGTTCACATTTTTCTTTTTTTGAATTGAAATCTGCCAAGAACGGTTATTTTGGAAAACGATTCTCAACAGGATTACGGGGGGTATTGATAGTAAAAATTTCGTTTTTTCCCCGTTAGATTTGGCTTGCATGTTTATTTTACAGAGTAGAGATCCACCGAAAATTGGTTTTGTGGGAATCCACCTCATTGTAGTGTTACGAAAATGCAAACATCATTCTATACTTCAATTTTTCAGAGATTTTTAGAAAATACAAATTAGACGAGTTCTGCCCTTTTTTTTTTTTATCAAGAGGCGACAGTTACAGGTATAAGTATGTTTTTCAATACAATCGAACTCTTAATGATAGGACTTAGATATTAATAGTTGATATATATAACATCATGAAATACCCAGCGAAGCGGGTGGGTAACGGCTAGTCATTAATAAAGATGTAGATGCCGTAGCAAAATGTGGAGTGCATACTTTGGTTAACGGAATTTAAATCAGTCACGCGTCTACAGTGATGTTTTCGAACAGAATGGAATGTGGTTACTGTGGCTTGCCTAATAGACTTATCAGGACTCCCGCAAAATGAGTCACGCACACGATCAACAGTGTCTTCTATCACGAAAGCTTAAGAATACTTGCCAGTTTGAGATACCAAAGTTCTTGTCTCCTTTAAAATTCTTTCAAATCAGTAAATAGATTTTGATGTCGGAGGATTGACATTCCATTCTGTTCGAACACGTCGCTGTAGACGCGTGACTGATTTAAATTCCGTTAACCAAATTGCGCATTGTACCTTTTCCTACGGCCTCCATTTTATTTTGTAGACCCCGAGATCCATAAATCGATTTATGGAATTAAGAGAAATCAGACTCTGGCGTGTAAAGAGGGAAAAACATTTATAAATTCCTTCTCTAATATTTGTATATAAAACCGTAATCAAATTCTGAATATAGGAATATATTTTTCCTTACTTGTATTTCAAAATGTGAGAAAGAACAACAGTAAAATCTTGACAAATAATGTCATGAGGACACACACACACGCCAATTAGATTCTTATGAGAATCATGGCCTTTTAAAAAATTATGATTGAGAATATAAACATATCAGTACCTCTTAAAAAATGTAAACCAAAAGCTTATCTATTGTACTTATAGAAAATTGTAGAAAATAATGAAGATTAAACAGATTATTGTAGAAAATAAGGAAAATAACATTATGGGAATATATGCACATTATGGGTAAAAAAATCTAATTTTGTGAGTTTAAATGATTTGTTACTTAAATTTACTTAAAAAATATATATAATTGATGTTATAACAATGCTTTTCACACACAAACACACACACACACACACAAACTTTCAATATATTTGCGACCCAATATTCAATCATAATTTTCATCGCATCCTTACAATAATAATTTATTGAATTCAATAATACTATACTCTGACGCTAAAGCTACAATACAACTTGAACCACTTAAGTGCCACCGGTGTATACAATCGTCTCGCTCGCCCAAAGCGTTAATTACCCTGGTCGTATATGTACGTCTTTCCGAAGTACGATCTTTTCTGTACACTGCTATCCATTAAACTTTTCCGAAGGCTTTGGAATACAATAAAAGGATCTTGACAGTGTTTGCAAGGGATTTATTTACTTATATTTCAGAGTATTTGCTTATTAATCCTTCTCCCTTTCCGCAATACATCACATACGCGTGCCTACTTGTAAAACGGTGGCATTGGAGAGCAAATCACGTAACTTTTTATCGATAGTGAAGGGATTGATTATAAACCATACAAATTATTAAGATAAGTGCTACTTTTTTTGTATAATTTTATATGTGACCAATATTAATTTTTGTATAAGCCCATGGGGTCACTTGTAATTATTAAAGTTGTTCTTATAATATTGTTAAATTAATTATAAAATACATTATGTAGTACTGATACATTTATAAGTTTATTATATCAGTGTAAGTGTGTATTTTGTTTTTTATTATGTCAGAATGTATTTCATTTGTTTATTTTCAGTAAATTAATTATTTTTTTAAATAATCTTTTGCTTACGACTTTTTAATATATCTTTGTAGAATTATCACACCCTCTTCCAAAGGGTTTCCCCACAGTTTGAGAAACGCTGTGATATAAAATTACACAAACAGGTAAACCACCTACAACGTAGCACCATTATTTCGCGCTTTCGCTACAACGGGCAGTGATCTCAAAACCCCGGACCACGGAGAGATCCGTAGATCAAATAGTTCCGGGCCGCACAATGAACATTGTTTTTTCTATTTTATTTACTGTGGTGTATTTCTCTCGGGTTTGTGTGACTTTCCAGGAAAATCACTTTATATTCCTTTTTTAACACCCTTTTATAAGTTTCACTTGTATGTAGCGGAATCTTTGAACTCAATTTTTTACCCACTTTAAAAAGTCACATTAATTCGAAATTTCACTCACTTGTCCAGGACCGATGACAATACAATAATTTAAATAATTTTGTTCCATTGTCCTGATCAGGATCACCAGGATTAATGATTTCTCATTTTCAGATCCCATCCCGCATCTGGCGACCAATTTCAGATCCTATTTCCAGATTTGGATACTAAAAGCTTTTTGCAATTTCGTCCGATTAACTGTAAAAGGGAGGTTTTTAGTTTTTAAACGATAATTTATTTGGTGTAACTTTATTTTATTTTGAAGGCACGTTCTTTTGCATTTTCGCATGCGGCATTAACTAGCTCTTTTTTTTTCGAGCCATTCATCGGTGGATATTTCATCCATTTTCTGTAAAGAGCAATGTTTAAATAATTATGCATTCTTATTTATTTACATATAAGTATATATTGGATTTAAATGTTAATTAGTCCAAAATTATCAAAATATTTATAAATATAATTATTTATGTTGATTATATTTATATAATATATATCTTTACACATTGTATTTACCTACTATCGCTTCAATGAGAACGTTTAAGATAACTCGCAAGTTGACAATCCTAATTTGGCCTGTTTCTTTCTCACTGAATTGGCAACCATGTGCTTCATTTGATATATTGCCGCCAATACCGTTGCGATAATTTGTAAGTACTGTTTCGGGAACTTATACAATACCGTACACTTTGTAAGAAGCCCAGTGGCTGAATGGTTAGTGTATCGCGCTTCCACACCGCAGGACCGAGGTTCAAACCCCGGGCTGGGCAAGGTTGACTCAGCCTTTCATC
>BMAO01010513.1:0-21603 GCA_019973975.1 Trichonephila clavata | reverse complement strand
TTTTTCTTTATTCATTAACAACTATGGGGATAAATTTTACCTTCATTTCTTCACTTGTTTGTCTTCAAAAAATTCGAAGTCTCATATTCTTTTCGACCTATAACCAAAGCGAATTTCGATCATTAGCGGGTTTTCACCACAAAAGATAATTTAATTTGTTATTTACTATATTTTAATAGTAATATTTCTAGGTACTTACGTATTGTCGCAACAATCGCCAACTCTAATAATAACTCGCCAAATTCGCAACCCGGAATTCCTAAGTACTCGTTGAATTGGAAACCATGTGCTTCGTTTCATATAATGCTGCCAATAGGTTACGATAATACGAAAGTACCTATTTTTATTCATAGCATGCACAAAGAATCATTTAGTATGTATTATTTACATTATTTTAACTTGCAACAATTCTCAACGCGTTTCAAACTAACCCCTACAGAGAAAGCTGTTTTATGGATTGTTTGATAGATTTAAAAGCTTTGCTTTGAGAAGGAAATGTGATGTATACATATTAGATTTGTTGCTTAATTAGTTATGAAGTGAGATCAAGGAGGATGTTGAAATTACAAGATAGAAGGTTGTAATTGTAATTGTAAAGTGAGTTTTTGAATGTTTTTTTAGAATTGGCGAGTTACATTAAAACTTGCAGATATAAGTTATATAGGGGACTCGCTTGGCTTTCAATGTCTGTAAATAGAATCTTTAAGATTATTGGCTAAAATTCATTATACCTCTTGATTAGGATTCTGTTCCTACTGAATGCTAGTCATTAAGATATTTATATACTAAGATAAAAGTTGTTGAGTTTTCAAATGTGTTTACTGATTAATTGTGCCCAAATAATAATGTGAGCTCCAATTCGTTTCAAACTGTAACGTAATAAAGTTTTTTGTGATTTATATGTTTAATTTTTATTACATGTTTGATTTAAAAGATAGTTGAGAATATACATTTAATGAAGGGCATATGTATGTTTTGGCATAGAATTCTCAGACATGCATTAAAAAAAAACTTGAATTTTATTCAGGAAATACTAGCGCGAAAAGATTTACTTAATTGCTAGATTCATTCATTATATTTATAGGAAAAACTAAAGGCAAGTTTACAAGAATTTAAATTCAAATCTTTTAAATGGTTTCTAATGAGTTTCGGATCAATAGCTGTGAATGAGAAACATTTTTCAACTTAAATGATCATACAGAATATTTTAACTGATGAGTTATTTATAGAAATGAATAAAAAGGTTTACGATAAATTTTAGCACAAAGATAAAAATTAATAAATTTGATTTTGGAGCAATTTTTCCAACATATAATAAATAAATATATAATACATATAATAAAACACGATAATAAAAATATATGTAAAAAGATATCAAGCAAATGGGGTTATTAAAATACATCTAACAAAAAATAAGATAAAACAATATTCTTATTTTTAAATTTAATTAAATATAGCATTTACTAAGGTTGATAAAATTAAAAAGATAAATTTGCTTAAAAGCTGTGAATTTTCGTTCCTTAATTTATCAAAAGAAGTCATAAAAAGGACTAGTATGAATTGCAAAAATTTATTTATGATGTTAGAAAAATAAAATTGCTACAATGAATTTAGACAATTTTTACGAAAAAAATTAAAAACAAGAGCAACAAATCTTACATACTTTACTTGGAATGCATTTTTCTTTAGGCCCTTTTAATCTTAAATGTTAATTTCAGAAACTTCCTTTTTATCAAAATATTCTTGAAAAAAAAGATAATTGAGACTTAAGTCAGAAGAAGTGAAAATCTTATTTCGGATAAGTACGAGTATATAAAGCACATTCTTTTTCTTCAGCTTATCCTTTCATTTGATTGCAAACTGAAAACGAGAAGTAGAATAAAGTGCCACATACCATTCTGCACCGAAATAAATGAAAATATTATACATATATATTGGGTTATATATGTGCACTGTCGCATCCCCCTCCCCCTTTTACGTCGAGTGGAGCAATCCACGCTGACGTAACACTCCGATAATAGTGCCCGACACAAGGCACTACTCGGGAAATCACGCAGGTTAGCCGAGGGAACTTCAAGTAAATTAAAACGTTCTAATTAATCATAGTAATTTTAAAATTTCTCTAGCTTTAAGAAAAGCTTTTTTTCTTTTTCAAAATTTAAATGCAGTTAATATATTTTCTTCTAAAATCTAAATTATTTAATGTTTTTTAATCAATTTTTAATTTATTTTTCTAAATCATTCATATTTTTATAAACATGAGCAAGTAATTCAATGTCATGTTATCTATTCAACTTCAAGATAGGAGGTAAAAGCCTTGACGAGCTAAGTGCTTCAAAAATCATACCTCAGCTACAGACGGACGCCGAGAGACGTAGTAGAAAGACGTAGACGTAGACGTAGACTTAGGAGAAAGACGTTCTCCTGTGGTGTTTAAAATATCTTTTAATATTCCATCCTTTTTTATTCAATAAATCATCAGCGTCCTAAGGTTGTAATCACTTTACCGTACGTGTAGCACATTATTTTCATTTTATTATGTGATAAAAATATTTTATCGTAAGATTTACGCAATTATACATTTTATACTGTATTATATGAATAAAGAATTCAACCAATACGCTAAGCAAGTGAGATTTCATCATAGGATTGTTACCAAAATACGACATTATGCAATGACCTTTTGATACGAATATGCATTTAAAATAAAATATTATTTATGTATTCAAATACTAAGAATATAAATAGTAACTCAAACATTTTTACAGCAAGTGTGCTATTTAATTGCCCGTACTGAACGTTGTATGAGCAAAACTTGCTGAATGAACATTAATTTATTGAAAATTTTAGTGTTACTATTTTGTTAAATTAATATGATTTGGAAAAATATTTGTCTTTAAATTGTGAAAATATGATCAATTTGGAACTAAAAGACTACAATAATACAGATTTTTTTTATTTACATTTTTAAGTACTATTTTAATTCACTTTCGAATTGTAAATGTGTTTTCAGACATAAAAAACATCTCTATTTTTCTACATTGAATTTCTGTGAGAAATAGTCACCCTCTGGTAGTCCGGTAACAATTTTTCATCTTTTCTGCTGCCTTTATTGGAAATCAATCTATGAAATACTTTCTGATTGAATGTTTTTCGGATTAGGATATTTTTAATGATTTAAGTTATGTTATAAGTTATGTTGCATATTTAAGTTTCTATTTTGATGCTGGCAGCAAATCATGTCAGAGAAACTTTACATGAAAGCAATATTTTTTATACCATGTTTACTGTTGTTGATATATTCATTTACACTGGTGAAGAAACAAAAACACTTATTTACACGAACTCGAGATGAAAGCTGGGTTCCATAAAACTAAATTGAAAGTCCTTTATTGACTAAATGCACCAAAAACGAGTGTAAAATTAGCTATATAAACTTTTGCCTTTACTTTAAAAATATCTCCTTTGTACTATATATATATATATATTATATATATATATATATATATATATATATATATATATATATATAAATCCTCCATAATTGAATAGCAGCAGCTTGTCTATTCATAAAAATACATAACCTTGCTTTGAAGAAGTCTGAAATTCTGGATTTATGAGAAAAGAAACGATTTACTGAAAAAAAGTGGATGTACCTTTAAGTAATATATTCATAAAAATTCAGTACATCTAAAAATTTTTCTTTGAAGGTTTTCCTTTATTGCATTTTTCTTTCTCCTGATGCCAAATATTTTTATTTTGCAATAAGGAAGCAAATTACAATGATGATATTTTATTTTGTAAAATAGGTTAAAATGATGTTAATTTCATTAATATTATTTGTATTACTTAAAAAATCTGAGAATGATATTTTATTCCTTACAAAGTAGAACAGAATTTTTTTTGTCTGTTTCGCACATTTTTGATATTCTGAACCTTGAATTACACCACTGATTTTTAAAACTGCAACACCATATGTAAAAGCATATATATTATACATAAATAAAACAGCACGAAGACAAAATGTTTACATTTGCAAGCAGTTTTGTGGTTTATCGGGTTGCGAAATTAGTAGAAAAATCTGCCACCTCTTGTAGCTGAAGCGGATTTCGCCCGATTAAGCATGGAAGCAAAATAGACTTGGATGGCAGAAATGGGCAACTCATTCCACACTACTTCAAGTCTAGTTCACATTTCATCAATCGTATTGGCTAGAGATGGGTGACGGGCCAGTCTCTCAGCAACCTCTCATCAAGCAACCTATCATCAGCCAGTCTCTCATCAAGTTGTTTTCAATCGGTGACAGATCTGGAGATCCTGCAGACCAGAGCAACAATCGAATACCCTTGTATCTAGAGAAGGTCAGAAAATGATGTATAAATACATGGTCTTGGATTTTCTTGATGGGTAATGGCGTTGTACAGACCTCGAAATAAGGGCAAAACCACTTGAAGAAAGAAATGAATCGATTTGTATCCAAACTACCATCGGTCAGAAACTGAGATGTGCGTGTCGTGTACCCAATGTCTGCAAAAACTATTAAACTGGATGTAAAGCTATTATCCAAATATAGAATACAAAATTAGGCGTCGTGTAGTTTCTTCGGATCATCCGTACACTTATACGACTATCGGAATACTACATGCAGAACTGAGACTCGTCTGAAAAGACGACATTGGGTCACTCCGGGGACAGCCCCGGCTTTGTCGTTTGGCGCAACAGAGTCGTCGTCTCGCTCTATTCTGCATTGTCAACAAAAGCCGAATCAATGGTCGACGTGCTGACAGTCCATGCTGCTGCAAATGTCATGGCACCATACGAGCGGAAACTAAGCATGAAGCAAAACATGCCCATATTCTGACTAATGGCTCATGATGTGGTTGCATGGATTTTCAGGTTCCACCTCGCAATGTCTCTATCCTCTCGTTAATCATGGGAGGGCGTGGAGATCCTACATGACGTTCAGTATGAACCTCAGCAAACCTATTCACACGAGAGTGCTTGAAAGACAAAATAATACACCGTTTTACAAGCAGATTAGGGTGCCTTTATGTAGTCTTGGAAATGGGAAAAGATAAATTTGAAACGAAGTTTTACTCAGATGCGAAAGAAGTACCGTGAACCGCTTAAACTTCAGAGGCGGAAAGCTTCATTTTGAAAATTTTATGTCTGACAGAACATTGAAAGTATATTTCCAACAATATACGGATATATATTATATTTCTTTTTTTGTTTAGTTAGTTAATTATACAAGGTATGACACACAAAAAAAACAAGACTAAGTACGTAGCTTGAAAAAGAGTTGAGTTGGCAACCACTATTTGGGTGACGTCATACTACACACCTCCTCTATCCATGTGACCAGTTTCGCGAAAATCAATCACGCCAGTTGGGAGTACTGCGTCAGTGAGTTAACACGTGCAAATGCATTCTTCCGGGAAAATGTCGAATCAGCATCAAGTTTCAACAATGAGTCACGAAAACATTTCAAATACTAACAGATTCTTATGGAGATGAATGCTTTCTCGTGCGATATATTTGGATGGTACAAGCGGTTTTTAGGGGGAAGGTTCAGTCTAGAAGATTATGAATCTGCTGGATACCCAAGGTTAGCGATTACAGACCAAAACATTGCCAAAATTCGTGATATGAGTGGGTTCCTACTCACATCAGTGCTCATATTGTTAGTCAACGCTACTACATTGATGCACTAGAAACACCTTGTGAAATAATTATGAAAAAAGGCCATAATTGAGGAATGATGGATGGCTGTTGCACCAAGACAATTCATTCGCTCACACGGCCTTATTTGTTCAACAGTTTCTGACCAGAAAAAAACATTACCTGTGATGGAAAATCCTCTTTATTCACTTGATTTGACCTAATGCTACTTTTTTATTTCCTACAGTTACATCTTGACTAAAAAGAACCCATTTTACCTCATTTTTAGAGGTTCAGACAAAATCGGAGAATCTCCTGATGAGCCTTCCAAAAACCTTGTTCCAGAATTGTTACCAACAATAGCAGCACTGAATGCAGAAATGTGTGAACGCTGAAAGGAACTAATTTTAACGTAATACTATCACAGAGAACCGATTCTGTGATTACAACGATTTATTGGATCAGTCTCGTTTTTTTTGTGCCACACGTCGTATTTTCGCATTCACACCTGCAAGAACACTTAATTTTAGATTGAATTATTCGTGTTGTTTAATAATTGCATTTATTCGTAGGTTTGCTTTCAGATTGTACTCCTTAAGGTCATTGTTCCATGGCACAATATATTGTTTTTATGTTATATTTCAAAAAATATTTGTCTATTAAGCACACAGCATTAATTTGATTCTATGTTTTTTTGGAAGGTTCATTGTTTTTCTAGGATAGTGGATAGTAAGAATTGTTTATGTTTATGGTTGCAATGAACCAAACCAAATGGAAAAGCTTTGCACTTCCATTATGCACTACGCATGCGTATTGACGTGAGTGTTGTGATGGATATTATTAAATGAACTTATCTGTTCATACAAAAGAGTCAAATATCGGTATATATATATTTTTTTCTTACTGTACTGGTGGGTAAAATAAAAATTCAAAACGGGCCACAATTTACCCAACCCTGGAAAAAGTCTTTAGAAGGGTAAATATTCACTAGTCCTAAAGAAAGTCTTCAAAATTTTTCTGAAAGTAATAAATTTCTAGGAGTATATTTTACGCAGCAACATCACTAAAATATTACTACGGCAATTTTCAAAAGTCATAATAAATATCAAAAATTTATTCATTAAAAAAAGCGACCCTTTGTTAATTTGCATTGCTCATGTGGTATTAAAAATAATTAGAAACATTTTCCAAAATTATATTATTTCAATTAAAATTTAATTACATTAGGTTAGTGCTTTTAAAATGTCGAACTCTATTTGTATGGGAACAATTGTCTCCCTGGTTTCTTCTTTTTTTAAAAATTTTATCTGTTATTTTTTATCTTAACAAATATTCCAACTCTGCTCCTTATTGTTTGACGCTACGCGAAGAAACAGCCTAAACTAGATACTCGAGGTAATCCGAACACAATAGTGATTGAGAAGTCATTAAATTGCACTCGAAAGGATGCAAGCATCAGATAATCAAAATAATTACCTTTAGTAAATTAACATTTAACCTCATTACATGATATATAGACGACAATAAACTAGTGATAAATAATGTGTACCCATCTTTAATAAGTCTGTGAGAAATGTGTGTAAAAACTATAAACGAATTAATTGACTCAGGAGTGAGAGAATGAGTGAATATTAACATCACAGCATTCTGCTACTCGTGGGCTTTTGACAATGGGCCTCGGAATTTTGGTCCAATGACGAAGACGGCATCTGAGCTAACCACACCTCTCTTAACTTCCACTCCACACCAACTGGAGGATGTTTGAGCTATCGAATGATTTAACGTGCATTGTCCCCTACACGGCGGGTCTTCAGTAGTACTTGTATCAAACTAATGACACACCGGCTACGAGTCCATAACCTTGACCACTAGGATAGCATGGTCACAACATTTTAATTTAATTAAATTTGCAAGAAAAAGTTATTTATTTATTAGAATTTTATACCAACCTTGAATAAAAATTAAAGATCAATATTTAAAGATAATTTGGAAATTTTAATTTTAATAAAGAAACATTTATTTAAATCAAGAAACCATTTTACAGTAAATATTTTATAAATCGCAAAATAAAATGTTTTTGATTTTTAAAAAAAATATTTTAAGATGAGTTTTATGCTATTTTAAATGAATAAAAAATAAACTAATCTACATAATTTGTGAACACTATCCTTGAAATTTTATAATATCTCAGTTGGACGGTTACGAACAGTAAACGAGAAACTATTACATTTATTAAAATCATCGCACAAGTTTTATTATTTTTAAAAAAATTACCGCATAAGTTATTAAAATTTTTTTTTAATTATGTGATAATATTCCGTCTAAAATTGTGGAAAGTATTACTACAGATTTGTACACAATTTAAATTCTTTAAGTATAATGAAGTATATTGTTATATACTATAATTAAAAACAGATTCCCATGTCTTGTCTACCATATTTTCCTTTTGTTTTCAAATTTCATTTCAAAGACGATAAACCTCACGTATTGAAATAATTTCTCTTTTAGGTTATCACTATGTAGAAATGTGTAGTTCCCTAAATTAAAGGCTCATTTAAATTTGATGTTGTAAAATCATATGGTTATCATAAAAAAAAGCAAAAACAGTTTTCGTACTGTAGTTGTTTCAGTTAAAGCAAGTTATAGTCACCAAGATTTTATGGAATAAAATCTGAAGCACTATAACTTCCCAGAGTGCTATTTCACGTCCGCCAGCGGTCACATCAAGTGCCCATCATTCCCAGAGGAAATGAAGATCTTCACCACCTGTGCCAAGTGTCAGAATCATCAAGCTTTCTCCGAGCATATCTTGAGTTGCATGGACTTCTCTAGGAAGGATACGAGTACCTAGTATATTTATTCAGTTCTTGTGCTCGATTTTTTAAGAGTCAGCATTCTTGTAGATTTTGTCTGTCTTTTTCAGTGCCCGGAGGAAAAAGTAAAAATTATAACATATAACTTTATGAGTATAATACTACTAAAGTGATTTAGAAGACCCTAATCCTTATTTATTCTTTTTCCAATTCCTAAAATTAATTTACTCTCCCCCTATATATACCAGTATATATATATTGATCAAATTTTAAATCGTTTATAAGATACTTTCTATTCATCCAATCAAGTTCAAATACATTTTTTTAAAACTTGTAATGAATGAAACTTTATGTTATTATAGTTTTTTCAAACATTAATTGATTAGTTAAATTAAAAAATAAATAAGTAGTAACAAAAAAAAATAATAGCCCAACATTTTATGTAGAAAGGAAAATCGCTCGTTAAGTCTCTGTAGCGCAAGTGATAGCACGTTAGACTTCTAGTATAAAGGTCGTGGGTTAGAATCCCACCTAGGCTGACCTATTTTCTGAAAATGTAATTTCTTGTTTACTGTTATATTTTAATAGAATAATTAAATTTAACAAAATATTAACAGAAAAAAAAAGAAATAGTCCAATACTTTATATGGAAAAGTAAATAGAAAATTGCAAGGGAAATCGCTTTCTATTTTGTCATTTAATATATTAGGATTCTGACATATGTATATACATATTTATATTAATTGTAATTATTTAATAAAAAGTAACGAAAATAAAATTTTTCATTGTTGACCTAAGTAGAAATTGACTTATAAAAATTTATTTTTATATTACTTGTTTCATATATGTTTGAATTAGTAATGAATTTGATAAGCTCACAATTCGATTTCTCCTTCTTTTAAAAGAAAAAGAGTAGTCAACTATGAGTATGAAGGTTCACGTTTCTTACACGATTTTGAAATAACAAGGTAGTCGATTTTAACGATTTTTTTATACGAATTTTTTTTTATTCTACCATGAATTAAAACAAAATTTGAGATTCGTGCTCTTTGAATGAGGACGATTTGATCGAATGTATGGCAGTTTATGATACTAAAGAAGTCAATGATGACGAAGTCGAAGGGGAAGTTCAGTGATCAACAGCGGATTTAATTCGCTAAGACTTGAAATTTACTTCAAGTATAGAGCATCTTCTTACATAGTGCTTGCATTGAAATTTGAACGTTATCCTTTGTAGCAGGATATCAAGAATTATATAAGCACAACTAAGAAACGAAACAAACAAACAAACACTAATAACAGATTTTCTGGCTACAATAATAATGTTTAACAGAGACTGTTAATATTGAACGAAATTTTTTATTTGAATCAAAACCGACAGTTGTGCTAGTCATATTTGGTATGTATACTGATGACAGCATTTTTCATCCAGTTCATAATAAACGTACATGCTTGTCATTAAATTGTTGTTAGTAGTTTATTCCTAATTTCAATTTGAATTTTTATGTGTTGTGCGTATTTATAGGCTAAATTTTCATTGGACACTAATTAATTTTTTTGTTATAGAAATGAATTGTTTTACAAATATGCAACATAGATTTCATTATTTCTTTTTGGCGCGGTTTTCTTGTAAAATATTTAGAGTGTTTTCATCCTTCACGATTAAAGTTCTTCAACATATCCCTAAATTTACTATATGTCGCATATATTTTTTCACACGGATTTTTTGCATTGTTTACTGAAGGTGTAAAAAAAATCGTTGGGTGTATTTAAAATGAACGATATTTCTAAAAGTTATGACATAGTTATCCTATTTCTGTAAGTGTCTCTAATTTATAAACCATTTCTCGCCTTTTTTGAAGTGATAACTAACTTCGTTAGGTGTGTTTTTGCTGAAGAATAAATGTAAATGGAGTGTCACGCTCGGGTGCATTATTCTGAATCGGAGTTACTTGGCTCCAGTTGGAATCAATCGCATTCGGGTAAGTGACACCCGCTTAGTTTTGAATTGAAAACCTTTTAGACGCGTGTTTCTTTTAAATAATTATTACATGCACAATTTTCCTGTAAAATTTATTTTCTTTATATAGGAACTACAGTCATGTATCCCCCTTCCACTCAACTTCAGTGGGTAAACGAGGAAAGAGCAATGCGAGAGAAAACGATTAAATATATTTTTTTCTATGTATGAATTTTTCAAGTATTGTTATATGAGCATTTCAAGAGTTTGTTATTAAAAATGCCTTAAAAATTGCAAATCAAATTTGATAATGGTAAAAAGAGTGTTTCATTTCTAAATGTACGTACGACAACACACTCTACGTCAAAAACCAGAGGAATTAATTCATTATCTTGTACATGTGAGAATTTGATTTTTCCGCGTTGAAGATTGTTTATATATTCAACAATGTTAAAAATGTTACAAAAGTTTCAACGTACTAGCAGTTTTAGAAGAAATCGGCGAAAGAGTAGATGAATCTTTTAAAGTCATTGAACAAATAGAAATTCTTTTGAAGTCCTCAAAATATACAAAGAATAAGTAATTTGTCTTACAACAACGATTTCCTTGCAACGACAGTTGCGCTACGTAAAAATGAAGACGAGTTGCGTAAAGGCTACGTTT
Organism: Trichonephila clavata; assembly: GCA_019973975.1. Lineage (NCBI taxonomy): Eukaryota > Metazoa > Arthropoda > Arachnida > Araneae > Nephilidae > Trichonephila > Trichonephila clavata. The sequence continues at coordinate 10,506 of BMAO01010513.1, read as the reverse complement.
GCAACAAAAAAAGGAAATGTAGAAATTCAATGTATTGTGTTAAGAGTATTCCCTCATTAAAAAAAAACTGCTTAAAAGCTGTACAAGTTATTTGTTCCATTCTTAGAATAAAATTGATTCACAAATATGAGGTATCTATATATTGTAGGTACAGAGTTAATAATAAATAATTTATTTGACAATATTAATATTATCTTGTTTCTTTTATTTACTGAACTGATCCATTATATAATATAAATACAATTATTTGTATATATATATATATATATATATATATATATATATATATATATATATAATATATATATATATATATATATATATATACTGTTATGTTTATGGGTTTCAAAATAATTAGATGCTTATTACGTTTTAAATTAGTTTAATCACAATATTCACGGCACAATACAGTACACTTATTTCTACATATTCATTACATATATTCTAATAATTGGCGGGGCGTTTATATAAGGAATGCTTCCGTGTACACTGATGTCCAAATCGTAAAATGCGAAATACATGGAGCAAATATTCGTAAAATTATTCCAAATTTCTTGCGGATATTAATTGGGTGAAAAAGAAACATTGGGTTTATGCAAAACATTTCAGTCGACTACGTCCTGTGCGAAACACCGCCGCATGTCGGATCGCAGAGAAACCGATTCACGCAGCTTAGGCAGTTCAGAAAAGTTTCGTGCAACTGCTGTGTGAAGAAACGTTGTTAACCATCAAACAAGGTGAATGATGACACAAAGACGCCAATTGGACATGTTTACGAAAGGAAGAATCGTTGGAATGCTGGAATCCTCACGATCACAAACCGAAGTGTCTCTAATCCCTGAATGTGGACCAGTCTGTGATCTCAAGACTGTGGCAGAGGTTTCAAAGAACGGGAGATGTTACCCGACTACCAGTAACAGGTCGACCAAGAGTCACAACCCTTCGCTAAAACCGATATCTGGTAATAAGTGCGTGACGTCAGAGGGGCAGTACTGCCAGAGCACTGGGTTCGGCGCTCACAGTTGCCACAGGAATACGAATTTGCAGACAAACTGTTTACAGGAGATTCAATCATGCTGGCCTGTATGCCCGAAGACCAACATTTTGCTTTCCCCTCACGTCTGCGCATAAACACGCTCGTTTGAACTGGAGTTTGAAACATCAACATTGGAATGTGGGAGAGTGGGACAATGTGATGTTCAGTGACGAGTTTCAGTTTAGTCTGAGTAGTGATTCTCGGCGGGTAACGATATGGAGAGAACGTGGAACACATTTTGAATCAAGAAACATAATGGAAAGACATCATTTTCCATTAACAGGAGTAATGGTATGGGAAGTCATCATGATACTGGCGCATAGACCTCCATTTCTTTGACACGGGGTCTGTGACTGCTCAAAGATACAGAGACGAAGTTCTTGAGTGTTATGTTTGCTTGTTTCGAGGTGCTGTCTGTCCTGACTTCATATTTATTGATGATAATGCGCCATGTCACAGAGCGGTGATGATTGCTAACTTCTTTGAAACGGAAAACATCCAGCGCATGCCGTGGTTTAAGAACTCCCCTGATTTAAATCCTATCGAGCATGTATGGGATATGCTGTGGAGACAAATTGCAGCCCTTTCGCACCCACCAAGCTCCGTTACAGAACTGAAGACAGCTCTCCAAAAGGCTTGGGACCATTTGAGACCACAACTCATTCATCATCTCATAGCAAATATGGTAAATCGCTGTGCAGCGTGCCTGGTTGTCAGAGGTGACCACACGCCTTATCAAACTGCAGCAGCAGTAATTTATTTAATGTTTTCTTTTATTTTTTCTCTAAAGTGTGAAACCTTGCTATGCTCAGTTTTCTTTCAAACTGCTGCTTTGGATAACAAAATTACTTATTATCATTCTTTTGATTTGCTTCCTTATTTTATAACCATTTTACACTCGCATATCACGTTTCCCGCCATTCTGATTTACAGTGCCTTCTTTATTCACATAAATATCAATTATGCTTAACTTTTGGACACCAGTGTAGTTACAGTTATTAGTCTCTAACTGGTTGCAGTTAAATACACCACATATGCACAGTAAAATATGACGCGTATATTAACGCGAAAACCTTTCAGGCGAAATATCGGTTAAAGCGAAATAATATAACAGTTACGGCAAACTACTATGTATTTTCATGAATTTTTTTCACAACACAAAACGAAAATCGCTTAATACAAAAGATTTCCCTTCTGGAGCAGGGAGGATATACAAACTGAGCTGACACTTAACGAAATTTTTAAGGCTGTATCATCGGAAGGATTCCTTGCAGTAGATGATGATAATGTAAGTACAATCTCAATTATGGAAGACAAGGCATTTTAGGTTTATTCAAAGATCAAAATTCTCATTGATGTCGATTCTTACAACGAAAATGAAATGAATATTGCAGCTCCTATTCACACGTCACCCGAAATGTGGAACATCATGAAAAGTATGCGCAATTATTTTGACGCACATTCCAATGGTGAAATGAATAACAAAATGGACGGCATCGAACAATTTGTTATCAATCTGATACTAAAATGTCCATAAGAAGAAAGATACAGATTATTTTCCAAAAACTCAATAAATGGTTTGTTTTTGGAAAAACTAGAAAATTGTGTAGTAAATTTCTATAAAATTCTGTGAATTTAAAGAAAATTTTTGTTCCATTGATTTTTATTAAATGCATGCATACATACATATCTGTGTAAGTAAAATGTTCTCTAATAAACTTATTTTTGTTGAATATATGTTTTTTTTGGCCGCACGAACTTTTGCAACACGAAATTCTTTTAACACGAAGAAATATCTCGACCTCTCAGTTTCATGTTAAACCATGTTCCCTGCATATTCAAATTGGAAAATTAGATGCTTTCACTTCTATCCTGTGGTAATAAGGGCACACACTTTTTTTAAAGAAACATAGCATTTCTGAAGCTTTATTTGGATATGTATCCTGATCAGGTATAAAAATTTCTTAAGCACTGAGAAGAAATGTGCATTAAATAAGAACTAAATCTGGAAACTATTATATATAATGAGAAGTAAAGAATGAAATAAGATTTCATTACAATTCACCAAAGAAATGATTATATTTTTATTTTATTTCTTGCAGTCTTTACACAAGTATACAGAACTGCTAATTTCTTTTACCCGTAAAGGTATTACAGATTTCCATTGAGACACTAATTTGACATCAAACAGTGGATGTTTTTTTTTAACATTTATAAACCCCGTGCACCACGTAATGTATAACAAGGGGGGCATACAACACAGACAGAAGAAAGGATTACAACACAAACATCCATGTCTTCTCCGGGATTCGAACCCAGTCCCTACGGCTCCGCAGTCAGCTTCACTGACCACTTTACCGGATCGGCGGCACAGTGAATGTTTGAAATTCATTTCTTCGAAACCTTCGAGTTGAATTTTGCGTAATTTATAAAACGTAGGTTAATTTGAAGACAGCATTCAACGGGGAAACACATTTTGTATTTAATTAAATTAATTAACCCTTTTGTAGCGGGTTCATGATGCATTTCCAACTAATATCGAGGGAAATAAATATTACGGACTGTTTAATTAATTTGATAAACTCAGCTTGTGAAGGAATGGTGAAATATGCAAATTAGGATGCTATTTAAATATATCTGAAGTTTACATGTAGACAATGTTGAGACTGTAATTTGTAAGATATGTTATCTGCTGTACGTTTAAAGATTCAGCTTGCGAATATTTGTGTTTGGAATTTGTGATTGAGACTGAAACTCATGATCCGTTGTTTTGAATTTCGAATTGGATCGTATGAAACCAGAATTATAATCTTTGCTTAAGAGTTCGGTGAATTTTTTTTATTAGTAATTTAAAATTGAGTTATGTTTTGCTCTCATTGGCTGTTACTATTAATATATATTAAGATAGATGAAAAATAATGTTGTTTTTTAACACCCTTTTATAAGCTTCACTTGTATGTAACGGAATCTTGGGACTAAATTTTTACCCACTTTAAAAGGTCAGATTAATTCGAAATTTTTCTCACTTGTCCAGGACCGATGACAATACAATAATTTAATAATTTTGTTCCTTTGTCCTGATCAGGATTATAACGAGTTTCCATTTTCAGATCTCATTCTGACTAATTTCAGATCCCTTTTCCTGCTTTAGTGACTAATTCCAAATTTTGCAACTGTATATGAAAGAAATGTTAATATTTTAATTTACACATTCTTATTCACATGTAATTAAGTTCTCTCTATGCATATTCGAGTTACTCAAGAAATATTTGTTGGTACACTCGTAAGTAGTCTAACTGACTTTTTTATATAGAATAATAAATTATTCAGTTATTTAATGCATTTTAAAATGTAATGTATTGAATGTAAATATAAATTTATAAAAAAATCATAAATTTTAAGAATAAAGAAAATGGATTTTTTTTGTTTTATTCCAAAAATTTTAAATACATAATGATTAAATGTCGTATTGAAATTACGTGAATTCAATCAATGGAATGTGCTATTGATGACTACAATATTCCTAAATAATTAAAATGAGTTTTTTTCGTATTCATTTTAATATGTTAGGCTTATGAGTAAAATCTTAATTTTTTTAAAGCATAATATACAAAACAAAGAGATTTCAAACTACATTCACTAAAAAATTTGCAATAACGATGAAAATAAAAATTTCCCCAAGTTTCCCATACTTTTTAAGGCAATGTAGTCATCAAAAAAATCTTGTTCTTGATTCCCCTACCTCAAATAGTTCAAAAGAGTATTTTGAAAATATATGCTAAGTAATTTTGAATTTTTCCCATAAGATATATTATAATTCATTTAAATAAATGTTTAAATCATCGTTGGGCATGATATACATTTTCAATGCATCCCATCGCATGACGATTTTTACAGAAAGCTTCCGACTAGCAAAAAAACTTCTAAGCCTCCAACCCTCTCTCTTCTGCTATTTTTCTTCGAGAATTATACTTCACTGAAAAATCACAAAATATGGTAGAGGGGAGAATTTATCCCACCTGTCACCAGTATTTAGGTAATAGACCCGTTCCAGCTCTAGTTCTCGAGTGAGACAAATATTGCAGAGTACACTCACATGCCTTACCAGAACGTTCTCAGAGAATAAGAAAAATTTCATCACCTATCACAGTAATGGCGAATCTATGATCCGTGGGTCAGCCACTGACCCCTCAAGCTTTTGAACTGATTCACGATTGCTGGGCAACCACTTGTTTGTTTTTACGTGGGTTTATTTAGTTCTTCTAAGTTGTGAAGATTATTTTTATTCTATTTGAATTTTTCAAGCACTACACTGACACAAAATCAATTTAAGTTCTCTCTCTAACCTTCAGTTTGATCATTACAACTCCAAAGTAACGCATATGACAACAAATGTATATGAAAATATGTAGCACTTGAAATAAAGCAAAAGTTTAAAAAATTTTAATTTAATAAATTGTATAATTTTACTCACATTTTGTTTGATCAAAAAAAAATCGACAAACCAAAGCAAATAACCATATTTAAAGCACTTTCTTCAGATGAAATGCACTTTTGTAAGGTTATGTTCAGCTATCTTTGTAGAAAGAGACTTCCGTAGTACTTGTATCGTCCCCTTACTGTTATGAGATGCCTATGGGGTCTATGCACACATCTCTTATTCTCGATAATAGCAATTTTTGGCTCGTAGTTTAAGGCGCTTGTACCAATCAGTGCCAGTGTTGAGCTTACCTTTCGAACGCATTTAAAAGTAATGTGTATGTGTATTATATATATATAGGTATGTTATATATATATATATAAATACACACACACACACACAAAATATATATTTCTTCTCGAATTATTATATTCTGATTATAAATATTTTTAATTGTAACCCTGTACTATGTCGGCTGTTAAAAAATTAAAAACAAGCCATACAAGTTTCTGGCCATATCAAGCTAAATGATTTGATAAATAAGGAAGAATGGAAATGAATAAAAAGTTATACGTATAATTTGTAATGAAAAAGTAACTTCACGAACATATAATGTAAAAACACATTTTGAAATGTTGCATTCTAATCTCGGCATGTCGACAGATGAAGAAAGAAAACATATTTTTACAAAAGAAAAAAAGGAGAATTTTTCTCAAAGCAGTGTTTAAAAAAGAGATTTTTGATTCCAAAAAATAACATTACAGCTGCTAGTTTCCAAGTTGCCCATTGCATTGCTTGCAACAGGAAACCTCTTTCAGAAAAAGAATTTGTAAAAAAAAAGCGTTTTTAGAATGTAGTCCTTCATTGTTTGCTGATTTTTAAAAAAATGCTTTATTATAAAGCGTATAAATGAGTTTCCTATAAGTCGCAATATAACTTAAATATCGAGGAATAGAATTGGAAGAAAAAATATTTTTTCGCGCAAATACATAACGCCTTAAGTTGTGCAGAAATGTATCCAATTGCATTAGATGAGATTACTAATATAAATGGTTATGCACAATTTGCAGTTTTCGGTCGGTATATGTTTCGAAATATAATGAAAGAAGAGTTAATGTAGCTAATAACGCTGAAAAGAAAGTTTACCAGTACTGATATTTTAGCAGAATTTGATATTGCATTCTATAGAAATGGATACTGACTTTCAAAGAATAGTTTCTGTAATAACAGATGGTGCACATAGAATGGTAGGGGAAAACATTGGATTTATTCAGCATCTTAAGCAAAATATCTCACATTTCTTCATTGAATTTCATTGTATAATATACCAGCAGTTTTATGTGCAAAGCATGGTTTAAAAACATTTTCCATAGTATTGTCAGTTGTTATAAAAATAACCCACTTTCTAAAGGCAAGAGCTGTTTACAAAAGGCAAATTGTACAATTCTTAGAGAAATTGAATGCCAATATTTAGGGATTTGGACATACAACAACATGCTATGGCTTAGTTTTGATCAAGTCCTTCATCGCTTTGTAATGTTATTAGAAGAAATTAAGATCTTTTTAATTGAAAAAGACAACAATATCGATAAATTATCCAATGTACATTAATTAACTGATAAAATGTTTCTATGAGACATCAATCAGAATTTTAATGATCTGAATAAAAAACATGGATTAATTGTCTTAAGAATGTTTCAAAATATTAAAATATTTATGACGAAACTTGACATCTTTACTAAGGAATTGGAAATGAAAATCATGAAATATTTTCCTCAATTACAAAAACATTTTCAAACAATAATAATTTTTGAAAACGCTGTTGACATTTAAAAAATGCAATTACAAATATGTAATGAATATGCTGAAAATACAAAAAGATTTTAAAGAGAGATTCAATCAATTTAACAGTTTGGAAAATACATTTCACTTTATTTTATGCCCATACAAAATAGAATTTGAAGAAATGGAGTTAACCGAATTTATGTGGCTGGGTATCGATAATTTAGAAATGGAATTATTTGAAGCAGCGTAGTGTTGAAAACAAAATTTGAAGATTTGATTTCTGAATTAGAGGATAAATTGAGTGAAAATCTTGCAGATAATATTGATTCTACAGTAAAAATTGAAAATATTTTATTATACATATGGGATTTCTTATAAATAATTTTATATCACTGAAAAACCTAGTTACCCTTAGTCAGCATACTTCTATGACTGTGAGGGACATTGATACAACAGATGGAAAATCCAGTGTTTCTAGGATTATTAATCAGCAAAAGATTTTGGGATAGTATCTCTTAAATGAAATAATAAATTTGGTCCGCAAACGAAAGACCACACCTCGAACAGACAAGTTTCTTGCACGAAGTAGTAAAATGCATCCTTACAAAACATGTAGAGATCTTCAGAGAAAATTATTAGCGACTGGTGTGAGTGTGGATTCATAGACAGTTCGACGAAGTCTTATTGAGCTGAGAGATTTGCAAGAAAATCAATTGATAAACAGTTTTTAACACCTGCAATGAAGAAAAACGTTTGGATTATGCCAGAAAATATCAATCTCGGCCGCACAAGATTAGAAGAAGGTTGTATTCAGTGACGAACGCATTTTTTTGCTCAAGGGTGACGACCAAAATTTTTCAGGTGAAGTGGTAGAGAACATTTTACTCAAACAGTTAAGCACCCTCAGAAACAGATGTTTTGGGGGTTATTTTATTTCTAGATGACCTGACAGCTTATTAGCAGCTGAAGGGATGAGGAACTCTAAACAATACCTTTCTATAATAAAAAGTAAAATTGTGCATATGATGCAAACGTTCGCTGGTGGTGTTGGTATCTTTCAACAAGATCTTGCTCCATGCCATACTTCTAAGTTAAAACAAGGAATCTTTTTTTCAAAAAACAGAAAATAACGGTTCTGCAATGGCCTAGTAATTCTCATGTAAATCCCATTAAAATTTGTGAACCATTGTAAAGAGACGTGAGAGAGTAAAATGGACTTCCCAAAAAAGAAAACAACGATTGAGAATGTTATAAAAGTTTGGCTTCGTGATGACGAGATGAAATTTATGCTCTAATTTAGGGGAATCTATGCCAAACCGTGTAGAGGATCTCATTAAATCTAGAGGAGGACATCTTTTGTATTAGATTTCTATACCATGCATGTAAGTCGAACTATACAAATTAAACAACATTTATAAAAAATTTTGTGTGTGCCCCAATTAATTCGCACAGTACTGTACTGAAAAAAAAAACTAACGCAAACCGTGTCACCCAATTTAATTTTTTCAAAGAATACTTTTTAAAAACATTTTCATCAAAAATAATTGTTATTTTGATGCAAAAAACCGACAAACTTATTAATAAATTGATAAATGTCTATGGTGATAATTGAGATACATATTATGTATGGATAGTACAATACCTATGAAGTATTATAACATCGAATCGAATAACGTCGCCAATTGGCTCGATCTGCCACCATTAAAGGGATACCATTCCTACGCTTATTCAAACGCACTAATTTTGCTAGCGCATTCTCGAAATTTACTCTTCTTTTATAGTTTGCACTTTTCTCGCACATGTTCAAGCACAATAACCTGGATCGAACATAATATTATTTTAATTGGTAAATTCTTTTGTTTTATTCTTCTCTTATTCTGTTGCGAAAAATTATGAAAATTGGCAACGTGTTTTCTTCGAAAGTGGGCGCAGTGAAGTATTACCAAAAATATGGTCTAATACGTATGGACCCGAAAGACTATGGAGCTTAGCGGAATAAGAAACGTAATGGAACTGCAAGACAAAGTATATATTCGTACTTATTCGTTTTCATAGGGTGGCGTCAACGTAAATAAAAAAATTCTGCTACGATTTTGAATGCAACTACCGTGTTCTGGTCATTTAAATATAGTAGTTATTAGATCCTTCGTTTATTTCAAGCACACATTTTTTTAAATGCAATATTTATAATTCTTCTAAATCTACGCTATTTCTTTTGTATCCTGCTATAACCTTAGGCGTGATTAAAATCGCGCCGAACAGGCTATAGATGGAATGTAGATTTTATTCAAGATGGCCGCGAAATATGAAGAAAAAAGTATTACTGAAACGTGATGAAACAACTGTGAACTGTAGAATTACAACAATTTAAAAGTGGAATAAGAAAAAATCCCCTTTATTTTCCAAGTAAAACGGCGAAAAAAGGAAGAGGGAAATTGAATTTGAAGAATTTCAAAATGATAGTTGAAAAAGAAATTAAAATATGCGAAAGCAATAAAAAATTTAAAATAAATAAATAAATCATTTAAGGCTGAAAGAAGAATTAAATACTAAAAAAGCGACTTCATTATGGAAAGTGAAAAAAATTAGGAAATTATTTATATAAAAATAAACCTGCAGAAATTAGCTATTACTACCATTAAAAAAATTCTGTATGCAGAGTTGAATTCACCACGCAATTTATTGCTTTTTTGAGAAAAAGTTTGTTGTCATTATTACATTTCCCACTAGGCGAAACAGTAAATCTTAACTAAGGTACGAAAAAAGAAATTCAATCCCTCAAAAAATGAAATTGACTAAAAGAGCGAAGACTAGATTTTAGTATATTACTATCGAGTATGGCATGGAACCTTAAAAGCTTGAAGAATTGAAACGACTTCTGATTGTACGGATTTAAATATTTAATCCTATTTAATTAGTTAAAGTTAACGGCATATACAGCCTTCAATGAGCAATTACTTTTATTTAAAAATATGTAGATGAAATATAAACAAACCACTACTGAGATACATCAAAACTATTTTTTCCATTTAAAACTGTCTAAAAATAACTAAAACAAGTTCAAACACACAAATACTGTTCAATAGCGAATCGTATAATCGATTCGCTATTGAACAGAATTTAATGTTATAATACATTAAAGCCTTTCTGAGTAAAAACGGTAGAATCTGACGTTTCTTTATATTAATATATCTTTACTTGTCTTAGGAAACCGTCGTCGCTTTGGAAGCTCACATTTTATTGTGTCCATTTATTTATACCCCCC
>BMAO01010512.1:0-41125 GCA_019973975.1 Trichonephila clavata | reverse complement strand
ATTTCTGTTTTTTGTGACCTGTGAATTTTTCTTCGCAAAAGATATGTTTCTATATAGTTGACTGAATAATATTAAAACATTTGAATTTGTGTGTAATAATCTACAAGATAATGTTTTATATTAATGATTTCTGTACAACATACTCTATATTTTACAGAATTTTAATGTTGAAGGTAAAGTTACACAGTATTATGACAAAAAAAAAACAAAATTTTATATGAGAAATAAAAAATCCAGTTAATTTTTATTTTCTTACAAATGATTAATAGTTAAGTATATTAATTTCATAAATTTATCTCATTTTTGCATCCTATCTACAAAATTCAATGATACTTTAGTACGTAGATGTTACATGTGACACAATCGAATATGGTATGCTATAAGTCATACCATGTATGATAATCTAAAATTAAAAGTTTACCAATAAGTTCAGTGCTTCTCAAATTTTAAATATGACGACCCAATTTTCAATCATAATTTTCATCCCCCCCCATACAATAACATTGTATTGAAAGCAATAATAACGTACTTTGACGCTGAAATTACAATACGACTTTAATTATAAATAACACGAATTATCAAGATATATTAAATTTTGTATATAGAAGCTCAAGGAATTCGTAGTAACTATTAAACTTGTTCTTAATTTAATATAGATAAATTTACTATCAAATGTATTGTACTGTACAATTTATAAGTATATTATAACAGTGTACACATGGATATTTGATTAATTTTTATATCAGAATTTTTTTTCCTTTGCTTTCTTTCAATAAATTAATATATAGATATATTCTTAATTAATCTTTTATTTCCGACATGCTCGCACCCTCCTTGTAGGTTATCCACCCCACTGGAAGGCGCGCCCCACAGTTTGAAAAGCACTGAATTAATTTATATTTTTGATACTTTTTTTTACTGATTTTGTTTTAAGTTCTGAAATTAAGAAAATGCTATTAATCATATTTTTATTGCTATGATCTTTAAACAAATCAAAAAATTAATGCTATCATTTTTAAAAATTGACTATGACCTCTGAAAAAATCTAAGTCGTGTGATTAAAACATTCATTCTTGTTTTGCTAGGAGAAAGTGTTTAACCAGAACATATTCTTTTTTTCAACATTCATTTTAAAATTTTGCAATTGGCATAATATATTCAACCTTCAGACATAATATGATATTTTTAAAATCATTTTCCAAGTTTTTGAGATTACATGTTTTTAAATGTTTATCAACTTTTATTAGAAAACAGTGGATTAAGAGCACATAAATTTTGTTATTTCATCATTGTCTCAATTCTATTTTAATTTTACATGGATATTTAAACTATGTCAATTATAACTTTTGCTATAATTGTAGTTTCATATGGTTCAAATATTGAAATATAAATTGTACAAAATGGAAATCACTCATTTTCAATGAAAAGAATTTTTACATCTTATGTCCTGTTTAGAAGAAAAAAAAATCATTAATTATTTTACACATATGTATGTAAAGTTGTAAAAGGAATTAAAAGGAATAATATCAAGGAGGATTCAAAAAGACATTAGTTAATTCTAGAGTTTTTATTTTGATTAGTTTCATAAAAAAATACTAAATTTTGAAATCTTAATTTAAGATTAATATGTTTATATCCCTAATGAACTCTTGATTGATGAATTTCCTGTTCATTCAAAGTGGTGCAGCAAAGATATTAATTTACAGTCACCCCTTTCCAGCAATCCTAGAAACCGTGATGTTTTGGTAGTTGAAAATTCTGGCTTTATTATACGTGGATAATCCGAGATTTATTTTCAACACATTTATTATCTTGAGTGAATAAATTTTAGCATCACGCTATTCAGCTACTCGAGGGTTTTTGGACCTCGTAATTTTGAACCACGGTCAAGTGACGAGGACAACACCTGAGCTGGCAACCCCTCTCCTAACTTCTACACCACACCAACGAGAGAACGTTTAAGCATCGCCCCCTTACAATGCGGGTCTTCGGCTCGAACTCATGACACACCGACCACGAGTCCGTTAACTTGACCACTAGGTTACCGCGGCCATTTTTATTATCAGGAGCAGAAATGAATTTTCTTATACTATTCAGGAACTCATGCAATATCAACAGCTTTTTGTAAATCGCTATTTTTTCGAAAATCTGTAGTTAAAAAAAAGAGAAATATAATGAAAATTATGAAATGTATAAGATATTGTACTGTATATAAGTATATATTCCCTTCCAAACTGTAATAAAACCCTTATAACTATTATATCTAAAAAAAAACCCAATATAAAATAATCTATGATTTTAAAAAATAAATCATCTCTGAATATATATAAAGGAAGAAAATTTTTTCAGAAAAGCATTCGATTATTTCGAAAAATCTGAGTGATTATCTCTTTAAAAATTAAGGTAATGATGAGATGAAACAAATAATAGATATTTAGGATAGTAAGATATTTGAGATTTCTGGATTAGTTTGACTAGACAATCTGCACTGATTGTACTAAAATGTGTATTTTTTCATAATTATAAATAATTATTTTCCTTTGTTCTGGCAAAAAATTAAAACTATGTTTCATTTGATACTTATGTCTCGTATTTATAAAAATAATGAAATTTATAGCTTCGAATTTAAATAATAACTCTTTGCTTTGAAAAGAAAAAACTTGAAATTTAACTTAGTTGTCATGTACATAAAGTTTTTTTTTAAACCTCATTTTGAGATAAAAAAGTTTAAAATGTGAATTCGAGAAATCGTTTAACCTACCCTTTAAATTACACTGGTAATATTTTCAGAAAACATCAACACTGAAATGAAAACCCGAATGTCAGGAATACAATGTATTACTACGCCGAGTTTTCTCTGAGGAGAATCGTATCGCATATGGTTACTACAAACCGGTTCCTCTCAAGGATACGCCTTGGCGATCGATCTTCGGCTAGAAAAGAAAATTTGGCGGTAGAAAATCCAGCCCACGTTAATGAAGATTTCCCCAATTGACTTTGAAGAAGTTAAGTATGACTAATTTTCAATCATCATTTGTTCATTTGATTAATAGCAATTTTTATTTCCATTTTTAGTAAAAGTGTCTTCACAATTCCTGTAACTGATTTAAAAGAAAAGTTTTAAGATGAATGCATTATTTGTTATAGAGTCCCAATTGTTTGCAACACAGTTTATTTTAGACTAGCTTTCATGGCCCGGCGTTGCACGGGCTTATACCGAGGGTATAACTTAATCCCCATGTTAATTTCCTCCTTTCTTTCTGACGCCAACACTTTTGTGAGGTTTTGACGCGTACGATGAGAGTGCATGACCCGTGAGTGCGTGTCATGGCTTTGTCGCTTAACATTTTCCCTTCTCTTCACAAATTGAACACTTCCAATATTATTTTTCGAAATTACTTGGATTTCTTTGTTTCTTTCCTCTCCGCTTAGCCCGGCGTTGCACGGCTTTTACCGAGTGAATAACTTCATCCCCATGGAAATTTCGTGTTTCCCTCAGGCCGATAGCTCTTATGTGCGCGATGTGAGTGATTTCTTTAACTATGTCATTAAAACTCCCTTTTTCGAAATTTGTTCTTGCGTTGGTGTGGTGTTCTAATTATTAGAGATGGGTGAAAGCGCAGGTGTCGTCCTCGTCACTTGACCATGGTTGAAAATTTTGAGGTCCATCGCCAATAACCCTCGAATAGGCGAACAGTGCGAATTAAAAAATCACTCACTCAGTTTTCAGTTCTTTCGTTGCAATTTTTTAGTCCCGGAAACGAAAATGTAGCCTTTTTAAAGATAGTTGTATGTTGAAAAAAGACAGAAAAGTAGAAATTTTTCAAATTTCAAAATTTCACTACTATTTTAAATATTGAAGTAAAATTGTGAGGATTTTTTGAAATATTCGACACACGGGAAAAATGTTTCATGCAATTATCTTTATAAAAGAAGAAATTATTAAATGATTGTTTTAAGTATTTTGAGTGTTTTATTAAAATTTGTTTCGAATGCATAACATACTGCCATGGAAATTCACCTTCCTTTATCAAAGTTCCTGGTATGTGTGTGATTCCTTTATATAAACGTCACTACAATTCCCTTTTTCGAAGAAAAAAAAAGCTTCCAGATCTTACTAATGTCAAACATGTTTCAGTTCTCTTTCTACTGCACGGTGTTACAGTGGCTTTTTTGAGTGTAGAACTATTTTCCCCCTGACTCTCCCCTCAGATATAAGATTTATCTTCAAGTTTCTATTCATGACATATCAAAAACAATATTGCTTTAGTAAAAAAATAATAAATTTAAACAATAAAAGAAAACTATTTTGATGCTTGAGTAAAAAAAAAGTCATCATTTTTTAATAATAGATAATTTTTAGGAATCTAAAATAATAAAATAATTTTCAGGTTTTCATTAATCAATCAATCGCTACTTACAGTTAGCTTAAAAATGTCTCTCTAGAACGTACTGATTGGAAGGAAATCCAAACTCTCTTTAAAAAACCGGATATTTATTTAAAAAACCTATATATCTTCGCCCCATCTTAACGTATGCATGCCCCATTTGGGATCTGCAAGTAACACACAATTAAATGATATTCAAAGACTTCAAAATAAAGCGCTTCGAGTCATAGCCAGAGCTCCCAGGTACATCCCAAGATCTGTTCTCCACGAAGAACTTTGTGTTGAACCCATCCACACCCTAATAGCGAATCTTTCCTCAACTTTCCATTCTGCAATCCATCATCATGACAACCCGACGATTAGCTCTCAATCTAACTTCATGAACCAGCCTCACCTCATGTACCGTTTGCCTCATAGCGCAACGAAGATACTACCTGATTTCTAAGAATTCCACCCCCCCCCATGCTGTTAAACGTAACGAAAACCCCCTTTTCGGATTGAAGAACGAAACGAAAAAGCTGTTTTCCGTTTCTACCGAAACTATGTTCCACCACCCCCTGACCGCCGAAACTAGTTTTAGCTTAGACGAACCTATCATTCTCACTTTATTTACTCCCTTCTTAGGCATACTGTGTAACTGAAGTAGAAGCCTAGCTACCGCTAGGCTGGCACTGAGGACAAATATTTATTCCAGGCTCTAGAACGTATTTTTATCCAAAATAATGGGCGATATACCTTTTATTAACAAATAATTAATTTAATAAGGAAATAATAGAAATATTCATTTGATTTTAAAAAATATATTAATTTAAATCCACATTATCTATAAATAATAATAAACAAAATTCTACAGATAGCTCTTGAAAACGTTTGGATGTTTGATTAAACATATGTAACTGCTAAGAAAAACACTATGTGAAAAACCTAGTTATAAGTACACATTCACTGAAAAAAATCATTTGAAAAGAAAATAATACTATCTGATAAAAACATTTAATTTTTTTAGTTTTTTCCCGGAAACGAAACTGTAGCATTTTTAAAAATAGTTGTATGCTGAAAAAAGAACAGAAAGTATAAATTTTTCAAATTACAAAATTTCACTACTATTTTAATTCTTGAAGTAAAATTGTGAGAATTTTTTGAAATATTTGACACGGGGAAAAAAGTTTCATGCAATTACGCATTATTTTAAAGTAAACTATAAGTTTTATAAAGAGAACAAAAATTTCGATACTGATAAATATTTTAAATGAATCTCAGAAATGCATTGAATGCATTTTAATTTTTAAAAAATATATTAATTTAAATCCATTATCAATAAATACTAATAAAAAAAATTCTACAGATAGCTCTTGAAACGTTTGGATGTTTGATTAAACATATATAAGTGTTAAAAATCCACTTTTGGGGGAAAACCTAGTTATATTCTAACATTCACTGAAAAAAACATTCAAAAAGAAAATAATACTATTTGATAAAAACATTTAATTTTTTTAATTTTAATTTTATAGTTTTTCATTCCACACTGTGTTAAAATTATTTAAACACGTATCTGCGAAAAAAATTATATTATACAAAACTAACTTATTAATTATTTTTAATAAAATTGATTAAAAATGCTCATTTAGCAATTAATTGTGACATACCATTTGCTTACATAATGGCAGCACTGAAAATGAAGTAAATTTCAGATCAGTGGGGAAGCAGCAAGTAAATTCAATCATTGAAGAAGAGAGAATTAATTTACGGGTTGGAAAAATAAGCAGAAATGAACAAAATCGAATTGTTGAAAAAGATAGAAATTACTTTGAATGATTAAAAATCAGAAAAAAACCTTTTTGAAGGCAAAAAAAAAAAAATAAAAAAAAATAAATGAAAAATACATTAAAATAACAGAGGATCATGTTAAAATAAGTATTTATGAGTAAAATTAATTTACGTGGAAAAAATAAGCAGAAACGAACAAAATCAAATTCGCTAGATTCGAACCTAGACACAAGAAAGGATTAGATACTTTGCGAAAGCGACGCGCTCTAGCCAACCACGCTACCCAGTCCTGCAGCAGAAGTGAAAATAGGCAATACTAATGAATGGGAGGTTCAAATTAAATTTAATTTTTAATTGAGGGGATCCACAGGATATTCACATAACGATTGAAAGATTTCGATTGAAGATTACATTTAAATATATTGCAAAAAATTTATTGATTTTTGATATTTAAAAAAAAAGCAATTAATAATAAAGAATACATAATATATACGAAAATAGCTTTTTTTCCCTAAGGAATTTATACCTATTTAACTGACAATTTAAAAAAAAAAATTTCGAAATGGGCAAATTCTTCGATTTTATTATGAAATTATATGCCAAAAAAAGAAATATACATTAGGCATTATTTTAAAGTAAACTATAAGTTTTATGAAAGAGAACAAAAATTTCGATACTGATAAATATTTTAAATGAATCTCAGAAATGCATTGAATGCATTTTAATTTTAAAAAAAATATTAATTTAAATCCATTATCAATAAATACTAATAAAAAAAATTCTACAGATAGCTCTTGAAACGTTTGGATGTTTGATTAAACATATATAAGTGTTAAAAATCCACTTTTGGGGGAAAACCTAGTTATATGCTAACATTCACTGAAAAAAACATTCAAAAAGAAAATAATACTAATTGATAAAAACATTTAATTTTTTTAAATTTTAATTTTATAGTTTTTCATTCCACTCTGTGTTAAAATTATTTAAACACGTATCTGCGAAAAAAATTATATTATACAAAACTAACTTATTAATTATTTTTAATAAAATTGATTAAAAATGCTCATTTAGCAATTAATTGTGACATACCATTTGCTTACATAATGGCAGCACTGAAAATGAAGTAAATTTCAGATCAGTGGGGATGCAGCAAGTGAATTCAATCATTGAAGAAGAGAGAATTAATTTACGAGTGGGAAAAATAAGCAGAAATGAACAAAATCGAATTGTTGAAAAAGATAGAAATTACTTTGAATGATTAAAAATCAGAAAAAAACCTTTTTGAAGGCAAAAAAAAAAAAAGTACATTAAAATAACAGAGGATCATGTTAAAATAAGTATTTATCAGTAAAATTAATTTACGTGGGAAAAATTAGCAGAAATGAAAAAAAGAGATCCTCCCGATTCGAACTCGCAGCGACACGATCCGCTTTACGATGTAAATGAAGCGAAGCGCTATCCGACTGTGCTACCGGGACCTGTAGCGAAAAATGAAAATAGGCAACAATAATGAATGGGAGGACGAAAAAGTAATTTTTTACTCGCATTTTCTTTTTTTTTTTACTCGCCAAAGTTACTGATTTCCCCCTGTTTAAGGCAAAATTTTTTTAGTGTAACCCTTGAGTTAGATTCGGTGGAAGGCGAAACAGGTCAACTGTCTTTGGCGCAAAGCTAATTTTCGACGCCAATGTTTGGCTAAATGTAAAATCGCGTATTTTAAATTATTTTAAAAATCATTACCTTCATTTTAAGGGCATAATTTTTACGTTAATGCTCTCAAACATCACCAACTATTTGCAAAAATAACGTATTTTGAAATAAAAAATGTACAAATTACTACTTTTTAATTTATTTCTCAGAAAAACATAAGTTTACGAAAATCACAATTTTTTTTTTAAATCCGTAATTTTGAAGCAATTTTTTCAATCTTCGTATATGTTACGGATAATATTACTGTACACACGGAAAAAAGGTTTTGTGAGATATCTTCATAAATGACGAAGTTATTCAATGTGAAGTAAAAATTAAGACTATTTTTAAAAATTCTTTAAAAAAAAGTTTTGGGAATTTTATTTTTTAAATGAATGGATCTAAAAGAGAAAGGCTTGAAGTTATTTAGTGTAGAATATCGATTTAATAACACGAAAAGTAATTCATACCCAACGATTTAGAAATAATTTTCATAAAAACGCATCAGTTTTAACACTATTTTAAAAAATTCGAAAAAAATAGAAAATATCGTTATTTTACAAAATAAATTATACCGTGTCGTGGCGAAATAAATGATCTTTCCGATTCTGTAATTATTTTTTGTCTAATTTCGACACCGAAAATTAGATGACAATTTTAATATGGTGGAAAACGTAAGATTACCGCTCGGCCGAAACGGAAGGGAAGTTCCGCCAAGTAAACAACCGACAGAAGTAAAACAATTAGGCGTTTTAAGGTTTTTAATTAATATCTTTTTAACTAATTACAATATCGGAATATAAATGGGCAATAGGCTTCCCCGGAAAATTCCCGATCTTTTGGTACCTTCCGCGACTTTCTGCGTGGTGCGGTTCGTGAGAAGATAGACGCACATAGATAGATAGATAGATACGTTTGTTTACCTTCAAATTTTAATAGTGTAGATTCACATTTATGCTAGTAAAAACAGAAAAATAAAAAGAGTGATAGACAATATATTTATACTGGTGAAAGAAATTAAGATTTTGCAGACTTGATCGATTATCTATAGAACTATTGGAGAGATTTTAATGAAATTTGCTATATGTACCATATATTAATACAACACAAAACAAATAACCATTCAACAATTGCAATACATACGCATGATCGTGCGTAACGCTCGTTGGAGTTGGAAAGTATGAAACAGCGGCTGCAGAATAAACAAAAGAAATGGATTAATAGGGGATATGGCCCTCTCTTTCAGCTATACAGGCCTCGCAGCATGATGTCATACTTGAAATAAAGCAGTTTACTAGTACTTGTGGCAATTGCTCCCACACGTTCTGCAACGCTGCTTTCATTTCCTGGATGGTTCTCGAAGGGTGTTGCGAGTTGCAATTGCCCTCCCTAGAGCATCCCAGACATACTGTATAGGATTGAGGTCTGGAGGCCTTGCTGACCAATCCCTACGGCGAAAACCCTCACTCTCTAGAAATTTGTTGGCCATAAGACCTCTATGTGTCCTAGGGTTATCGTCCTTAAGATGAACTCGGGACCACATGCACCCCTGAAAAGGCGAACATAGAGTTCCAAGACCTTATCCTATACCTCACACCAGTCACAGAACCTCTTTCAAAGACATAGAGAGGTGTACGGCCATAAAACATGATGCCTGCCAAGACCATTAAACCACCTCCGTCATAATTGTCGATTTCACGGAGATTGGATGGTAGGTAACGGGTCCCCGGTTCTCTCCATATGAACGTACGGCGAGAATCGGTGTTTAGGCTGAAATGGGACTCATCGGTGAAGAGAATGTTCATCTATTGATTGATACTCCAATCTCTATGTGTCTGCACCAAGCTAAACGGACTCTCCTGTTCGTAGACGTGATCGGGACGCAAACAGCAGGTCTTCTGGCAAACAACCTTCTCTCGTGAAGTCTTTTTGAAACAGTCACCTTTGATACACTGGTTCTTGAGGCTGCATACGAGTAAGAGAGAGCTGAGAAGCTATACCCTCTCTGTTACGCCTCGTTATAATCGACAAATGCTGATCTTCTCTGGACGTCGTGGCTCTTGGACGACCTTGCCCATGCTTTCTCTTGATGTATCCAGTATCCTGGAACTGTTTTCATAAGTTACACACAACGCTTGGTGAATAATTTTGATCTCTCTACAAATCTGTACTTGACATAGGCCTGCTACTAGCCTCCCCACAACTCACCATCTCATTCCATCATCTAAACGTTGGTGGTTACTCATTTTTACTGTTACAATATAAATTGAACCGATTGCTTCAAAATAACACCAAGAAATTCGCTAATGTGTGCTGGCGAACGAAGTACGTTTTAACTTACACGTGCTTATAAAGTCTGTTTTTCTGCTAGATCCATCTACACACACAAGTACGCTCACGAATTTGCCATACAAGATTTGCATTTTTATCTAGAAGCAGTGGTTTTTCATTCAGTTCGGTTCTTTTTATGCAATTCAATAAAATATGCAAATTCTCTTAATTTATTCCATGTAAATTCTCTTAATTTATTCCATATTTATTCTTCGTAATGGACAAAATCTCCCCATTGAAAATGTATTAAAACGAAATTTGGTAGAAACTAATTTAACTTGTAATTTCATAGCACCTGTGTAAATAAAATTAAGAAAAAAATTGCGTAATAATTCATATTATGAATTGCTCCTGCGAGGAAAGCAGAATACACTGGGTGATTATATAATATACAATTATACAGAAATAGCAGATTAATATGAGAAAAAAATCTCTGTGATCAATTAGAGATAAGCTAAAATCTAGTAAAAAAATTTCTTCCTCGCATGTGTGTCAGATATCAGAAACATACTTAGCATTTCTGGTAACCCGAAGGGAGAATATAACGTAAAGAGAGGTCCCCAGTTTTTAAAAATAAATTAATAAAATTAACCTTGCGAAATATTTTTTATATATATAAAATAAGAAATATATATATATGTATATATATACATTTATTCAAACCTAAATGGTAATTTTACAAGTGCATTCGTTTTAGCACAGAGAGGAAATCAAAATTATAGTTCAATTTATTTCAACAAAACTGTCTATTGTTTTTATTTATATTTACACTCATGTCTATAAAATAAGGATAATTCAGAATTCACACAGAAATTGAGCTCTAAAATAAAATTTCACCTGTAGAATTATCACACACATCTTGAAGAAGAATATGCAAATTATAGGAAACCACCAGATGGCGCGGATAGTACGTCACAATGACGAGAGTGTTAGAGAGGGGTATATAAGGAATGGTGGCAAAGAAGTAAAATTGTTCACAAGTGCTTTAAAAGCTTTTCAGTGCGATAACCGCATAGTTATGGCACAAAGGAAGCATTTGGATGATTTTTTACGTGGTAGAATTATCGGACGACTGGAATGTGGACGTACCCAGCTGAAAGTATTCGAGGAACTTGGTATCACCCAGAGTGTTATCTCCAAGCTTTGGTAACGATTCCAAGATGATGGTAATGTGAGTAGATGTTACAGCACAGGTCGCCCCCGAGTTACAACGCTGAATGAGGACTGGTTTTTGGCAGTTACTGTCAAAAGAAACAGATGGAGCACAGCATCAGACCTATCTTGTCAACTCTCTTCAGCTACCGGTACGACAGTTTAAAGGCAGACCGTGTACAGACGCTTAGGGCACATTGGTCTATATGCCTCGTAGGCCTGTCAGATGTGTTCCCCTTACCGCAACTCACTGTCGCCTGCGATTAACCTGGGTAGAGAGCATGCATTGTGGACACCGCAACAGTGATCTTGTGTGATGTTTTCCGTCGAGTTCAGGTTTAGTTTGCAGTCTGATTCTCGCCAGACTTTCATATGGAGAGCGCCTGGTACCCGTTACCACCAAGAGAAAACCATTGAACGACACCGTTACGGTGGTGCAGGATGGCTTGTTTGGGGAGGAATTATTCTTGGTTCCAGAACTGACCTGCATGTTCAGAGTGTAACGATGACAGGCCACATCTATCGGGATGTCATTCTGGAACAACATGTACGTTTGTTTCGGGGCGCCATGGGTGCTGAATTTCTGTTTATGGATGACAACGCCCGTCCTCACCGTGCAAACATTATAGACGAATGCCTTCAATCGAAGGATATCACCCGTATGGATTGGCCAGCATACTCACCAGACTTGAATCCAATAGAGCATGTGTGGGATATGCTTGGCCAACGAATTGCAGCCCGTCAACCCCCTCTCACTGTGTACCGGAACTTCGGAGGCCATTACTTGATGAGTGGTGTAATATTCCCCAAGATCAGATTGATAATTTGATACTCAGCATGCGTAGGCGTTGTAAGGCCTGTATTGCATTGTCCGAGAGACATAATCCGTATTAACCATCATACTAACCATGTTATACTGTTTTTTGCAAATAGGTTCTGTTTTTGAAATTTGCTCCAGGGAGTAAGAATCGCAATTTTTATATTAATTATGTCAAACATATAGCATCTTTTTTGCTCTTTACCTTTTGTTTAATAAATAGACTTTACAAATAAGTCAAATTTGTTTTGCTACTGTCTCTTTCTTTGCCTGAACTTCATTATCCTTAATTTATGGACATGAGAGTAGTACAATAAGTAAAAACTAATTTATTTCCACACTAATTTTTGAGAGGTAAAAAAAAATATATATTATATATATATGGTATTTTAAAAAATAATTAGAGATGTGTGTGTGTGTGCATACTTTTTAATTTATTTTTACTATGTAATGCAACTATTAAAAATTGTCGTGCATTGTCGAGTGACTGTTTATAACCAATGAATAGAGCGTCATGAAGTGTATGTATGTACATTGAAAGAAAACACTACAGTGATGCCAAAGCCGTTGAAACTCATATAATGCATATAAAAAAGATCGCACAAAACAAATAAAATCGTATAAGAAAAAGATCGCACAAAAACAGATTCTATCATATTTGCTTGTAGGTACTCTATATATAATGACTAGCCTGTGCTAGATATTTTTGAATGTTGCATGACACAGCTTTTTTTAAGGTATTAATATCTAGGTTCCAGCATTAAGCTTTAGATTGTATAGAAAAACAGTCTTATACCCTCACTTCTTGATTCAAAAAGGCCAGGACTTGAATTTCTAAAACGGAAGTGTATTATTTTTATACCCTTGTAACATCCTCTTGGATTCTATTGAAGCAAAACTCATTTTTATTGGATCTTTCCTCAACAAAAGAAACATGCTGCCGAAAATTCAGGTTTGCAGGTCTAATATTTCAAAAACTTGATTTTTTATCTATAGTATCTGCGAGCCCCCCTCCCCCTCTTGAGAGACGATTTTAGCAAAATATGTTTGTATAGTCCAGAGGTGGGCAGACTTTTCCAGGGTACGGGTTACTTCTAATTTTTTCAAGGTGTGGCGGTCCACCCAATGGCGTAGGTGTAGTGAGCTAAAAGAAAGTATACAATAGAGTCGGACCTCCATTTTACGAATTTCTCTATTTAGCGAACCTTTTCCTGGAACCAAGAACATGTTCCGATTTTCTTCGTAAAATTACTTCCAAATAGCGAAGTACATTTTCTATTCAACAAAATTTTCTCTTATTATTCGATTTTTTCCCTCCGTATCTTTTAAAATACCGTATTTACTCGAATTTAAGCCGCACTTTTCCCCCAATGTTAATGCGTGGCTTAGAATCGAAGAGAATAAAAAATTGGTTGGATGATGTATTTAGAGCAATTACAGCTTCATGCATGTATTTAAAAGTTTATAATACTGATAAAATAATTAATTATTCTCTTCTTATTAGTTTTTTTTTTTTTAACATTTATAAACCCGTGCACCACCGAACGTATAACACGGGGTAAAAAACAGACAGAAGAGAAAGGATTACAACAAAACATCATGTCTTCTCCGGATTCGAATCATCCCTGTGCACCGCAGTCAGCTCACTGACACTATACCGATGGCGGCTTCTTATTAGTTTGCCTTTTGAATTTATTTTAATTTCGCAAAATTCGATACTGATAAACCATTTTAGATTATTTTTCAATTTTCACAAAATCTTGTTGAGAGTTTGGGACGAGGCTTAGATTCGAATAAATACGATATTTCTAAACTTTCGTATGATGGATTGATTGTTAGGTCTTAGTGAAGGCGGTCATCCCAAAATGTCTTGGCGGTCCAAAGGTCGATCGCGATTGATTTAATGCCCACCACGGGCCACTCTTTACTCCACAAAAGGAAAATTCGTGTCAAATTCTAAGTCTTTCAGTTCAATAATTTCGAAGATATCATTCTGAATGAGGGAGTGAGTGAATGTGAGTCACTTTTTCATTATATATATATGAAGGGTGTTGCCGAATTCGACCGAAAAATTCAGAGGGGTGATAGCAGGCAGCATGGGATGACAAATCACAATAGAACAGGGTTAGAAATCATGTTTAGTCGGAGCAATTCGAAAAAACAGTTATGAAAGGTGTGACGTATAGTGGAATGAAAAGAGGCAATTAGAGGGAAGAAATGTTTTTATTAGACGTAAAAATCATGTTTTGAATACGAACTATGCATCACAGCTCGACAAGTGATTGTCATAGGAATTGTTTTCAAAGTTGAAGTCGCATAGATGATAGCACAGCCGACACCGACAGACGAAGGTTTGTTCGACGTATTCAAACAAATCCGGGTGACCGCGGTAGTCAAGTGGTCAAGGTATCGGATCATGGCTGGCGTGCCATAAGTTCGAACCCAGTACCACTAAAGATCCACCGTGTAGGGGCGCAATGCACGTTAAATCTGTCGAAAGCTCAAACGTCCTGCCGATGGTGTGGTGGGGTAGTTAGGAGAGGAGGGTGCCAGCTCAGGTATCGTCCACGTCACTTGACCATGGTTCAAAATTACGAGGTCCGGCGCCAAAAGCCCTCCTGTAGCTGAACAGTGCGACGTTACTATTCACTCACTCAGTCAGTCAAACAAACCCGGTTGCATTTCTGACGTCAAACTGTGATTCCTTGTTCATAATGTAAACATGCCTTACGTCTAACAAATGTATTTATTATCTCTTATAGGCCCTCTTCATTCCACTACGTTACAACCTTCATAACTTTTTTTTAATTACTCTGAATAAATGCGATTTGCAACCCCATGTTCTATGTTGATTTGTCGTCTCCATGCTGCCTACTATCCCCCTCTGAATTTGCCGGTCGTATTTGGCAACACCCTGTATATATATATATATATATATATATATATATATATATATATATATATATTATATAATGGCAAAAATGTTCTGCAATGCATACAGCAAATAGATAACAAAGAATTTTTTTTTAATTGTCATAATAATACTATCAATAAAATAGCCAAGAGAACAAAAAGAGGTAAAAGGAATAAAAGAAAAAGTAGAGATTCCAAGGATATTACAGCTAAAATTAATGAATTCTGTAGTGATTTTGAAACTGTTTATAACATTAATCAAATAAAAAATTTCATGTTTGGTTTGAATAAAAAAGAAATCAAACTTTTTAATTATATACTTAGTTACGATAATTTTATAGAATGTCAAGCCTTACATGTCATGAAAGATTTTTGTAATTTCTTAAATTA
This sequence comes from Trichonephila clavata, assembly GCA_019973975.1. Taxonomy (NCBI): domain Eukaryota; kingdom Metazoa; phylum Arthropoda; class Arachnida; order Araneae; family Nephilidae; genus Trichonephila; species Trichonephila clavata. Next base: position 25,678 of record BMAO01010512.1, on the reverse strand, counting down.
GTAAGTTTAATATATCAATACATGATAATGTTTTAAATTCTACAACTGAATACTGTAACATCCTTTTGATGAATAAATCCATGTAAACTTTACTAAAGTATTTGAGAAGTATATTCAATTTTTCCCAGTAAAAAACATTAACATTAAAAAGGCATTTAAATATAATAAGAAAATTGGTAGATCCATCTTTAACTACAATTCTTTTGATTTGCAACATAATAATATTGTATGTAATTGTCATAATTATGTAGATTTCATTGATGAATATCATAAACATGTCATATCTGGTAATTTAAATATTATTAAAGATAAAACTCTTAGAGAAATAATGGTTAAGGATAATGGCTTTAGAATAATCCGTTCTAATAATAATAAAGCTATTAAAGCACAAATTTCAAAAGATATTAACTTCATTACAAAAATAGCAATTAAATACAACTTTCATTTCGAAGCATTCAATGAGTTTAAATGCAAAGTTTTGAGTGAGTTACTTAATCTTAACTATAAAACTGATAAAAATATTTCTTACAAAGATATAAAACACCAAATTTCAAATCTTCAAAAAGATTTCATTATTGTATATGTAGATAAAGTTCCGGGCAACTATGCAATCATTTGCAAATGGTTTTATAACTTTATACTTAACAAACAGTTTCAAAACAATAACGCGTTTATTAAATCTAATAGCAGCAATAGAGAAATCATTAACCGTATTTCAGCTTTTTATAAAAAACTAGATTTATATACAAAGAATATCAATTTTCCTTATATTTTTCTAACACCAAAATTTCATAAGTGTCCAATTAAATTCAGAACTATTACTAATGGTTTTAATACCTATATTACACAACCAGGCAAGGTGTTGCAAAAAGTTATACAACACACTCTAGACAATATCTCAAACTCCATTATTGTAAAGAATAGTAAAGATATCGTTGAGAACATGAAAGGTAAGAGTGTTAAATCTTTGCATAGCTTTGATTTCGAAGACTTATTCAACTCTATTGATATAGAGGATATGATTAAAGTACTTAGAAATGTTTATATTAAATATTCATTAAATAAATTGATAAACTATGATAAATATAATATTATTATACAATTTGTTTTGAAAGAAAATTACATATTTCATAAGAACTCTTATTATCAACAAATTAAAGGTCTGCCACAGGGTGGCCCAGCTAGTAATAGTCTGGCTAATATCTATTTACACTATTATGAGAATGAAAAAATTGATACAGACTCTTGTTACTTTTTTAGATACACCGATGATCTAATTATTTTCAGTAATAAAGTTGACTTTACTCCTATATTTAATTACTATCCAACCTACCTGAAATTAATAAAAACCAATTGCAATATAGAGTCAGCAAATTTAATTGATCTAGAATTAAAAGTTGAAAATAATATGCTAAAAAGTAATATTTTTGATAAAAGAGACTCTTTTGATTTTAATGTTATAAAAATGCCATATTGGAATAGTACCCTTCACATTTCAATTTTTAGAAATATCATTCTAAATTATATAAAAAGAAATAATGATTTAGTATCTGAAGAAGTATTGAGAATTCATAATTATAAAAATTTCTTTCAAAGTTGCCTAGACTATAACTATCCAGCTAATTTTATATATAAATATATGTCTTCAAAGTTATAGCTATTTAATTATTTTTATTTAACGTATTCATTTCTATTTTGTTTATAGTATATAATTTTCTTATTCAAACGTTCGATAATACGAACCTCTCGATAATTCAAAGTATATGCTCGGTCCCTAGAAAAACTCTTGATATTTCGAACTAAACGTTTTGGTACATTCAATATTTCGAAGTAAAATCTGTGACTGGCCAGACTACTGCACGCGATAATTCGAAGTTACCTTATAAGACTCTCGACAATTCAAACAATCACTATCACATGCATTCCTGTAATAAACAGGTTGGAGCTTACAAGTTTTGTGTTGTGATGCGTGTCTACCCTATTACGTAGCCCCTTTAATGACCATCTGTCTGCTACCCCTTCTTAGTGTTTTCCGGTTCCTCAGGCAAAAAGACACTTTTATTGTTTTCTTTTCTTTAAGTGGACAATAGACCAACCGTACCTGTTGTCGGCCATCCATATCTTTCATTGAACACGTGTCCTTGCTACATATGTGTTCAGAAAGGATGGTCCGCTATTGTGAAGAAGAGATGCGTAAGATTGTGTATGAATGTATTGAATGCATTATTTTAAGTCAGCTTCAATTCATTCAGTTCGACTGTTGTATCAATTATTTCCTTTTTGTATACATATAATTTAAGTTGCTTCAGTAAATATTTCATGATTTTATTTGCCTACACTTGCTGAATATCTCCTACATCTCAAAGGTACTCTAAAGAAATTTTTTTTAAGAAATTTCTTCGGCATTTTCTTTCCTCCCCGTCTATTTTAAGTAGATTTTGATAATATCCTTATCTTTATATTTTCTAATGCTCTATTTAAGCGTTTTTCCTCTTACACGTTCCTTCAACCTCCCTTGTGTAAAATTATCAGCATCTTAGCGGCATTTCGGTGTTTGAATTCTCACAAACATTGCTTCATTTCATATATTAAGTACCTTCCGCGTGTGAGCATCTTTTTTTACGAACTATAAAGTTTATTGAACTCACAAGAGATGCTCATCTGATAATGTGCCCTCCTCGCTTAGATATAATTTAAAAATTGCACCTTTTCCCCCTCATTGGTCACAAGCCAATCAATTTTATTAATCTCTTGAACATAATTGGAAGATAATTCAGACCTGAAACCTTTGTGATCTTTTAGCAAAATCACTTAACATCATTACAAAGCAAAGCTTGTATGCAACATATATTGACAAAATAAAACAAAGCTCATTCGTTTTAAAACAATACACAATCGTGTGCACCAAAAATTTAAATATATATATATATCTATCGTTTGACACACAGTTTAAACTAATTCATCTTCCTGTGTAAAGATTAAAATGGAAAGAAACAACAAAGAAATAAAATTTTTAATCCACAGTTATATTTAGAAATATTATTTGGATATTTCTAGTAAAGAAAAGGCTGTTTTTTTAAATGTCTATAGCATATAACACAGATAGGAAACATTTTAGCTGAGGCATGCCAAACCAATTTACCAATATGATTCAGCGACCTCAGAGTAGGGCATTTTTGAAACAATTCAAGCTCGTCTACATTTTACGTACAATACTCCTCCTCATTCTACATAGCAGAAATTTGGCAGAATTAGGATTAATATCAGTGACTCCTCATAGACCTCCCCCGAATTTGAAAAAAAATAGATCATATACATCTATTTTTTGGAGACAGCAATATTTGAAAGACTTCCATACAATTGTTATATTACAAATAGATATCTGAGTCTAGCCGGCTGAGTGGCGTGGTTGGTTTGTCGCTAGCCTTCTGCACCCAAGGGTGCGGGTTCGATCCCACCTCAAGTCGGTGGAGTTTCATGATGGAAGACATGATGCAGAGAAAATCCCCAGCGGCTATGTCACATGATTATACGGCATGTAAAATATCCCTAGAGTATTTGTTTGGCTTGGGAGCTCTTCCTCTGTAGAGGAAACTGGGCATCAAAATTATCTGCGGCGATTGGTATCCGCCTATATGGTGCCGCACTAAAAGGAGATACCAGCTTCCGGGGAATGTCCTAGCTCTGCTATTTTAAAAAGCAATCCGCAGTCCATTAAAAATAAAAAAAATAGCTGAGTCTTAGTCAGTTAATAATAATAATAATGTATAATTTAACACAGGGATAAATTTATTGATCATAGGAATCTTTTTATCATAATAAAGAAATGTGAAATATTCAACGAACCGTAAGTAAGAAACAAAGTATAATTTCATGGAATTTGATTTCGGAGAAGCAGAATGCTATTCTTCAAAGCTCATATCAATGGATTGAAACATTAACAATAGTCATATACTTCCTCACACTAAAAATTAGAGTTTTCTTGCTAAGGTCACAAATTAATAGACTTTCCAACTAGAAGAATGAATATTAGAGAAAAGAATGGAAAATTATGTAATATTCTTTAAATTTAAGATTTTGTGATAAATACTTATATTATCATAAAGCTGAAAGAATTGGACTCGAAGTCAGACAATTCCAGGTAGAAAAAACGTTTGAATATTATTGACACGTTTGGTATAGAGCAATGTACAGCTTATAAGATAAACCTACCGCAAAAATTGACTTTCTAAACATTTTCTTAAGACAAGTTGATTTTATTTCCAGATATAAGATTATCTGGAAGTACAATAATTTTTCCCCATTCAATAATTATAGTTGAAGCAAATTGCATTGAAAGTAATGTGGTTTATACAGTTTGTAAAGAATTAGAATAATAGAGATATTTGGATTGATCAAGAGAGGGGGCACATTACTGTATAAAGAAACTGGAATTTTGATCGAAAAAATGATGGAATTGCGAAAGATTGGAGAGTTAAGGGGTCAGAAATATGGGGGGTGGGGCTGAAGAAGATTAATCTGATTCTATGTCGCGTGAATTTATCGATTATGTTGTGTGCTAAAAATGATAAAGGTTTTCTGGGACTCCAATTGAAACTACATTGGATTATAATAGTTTATTTTATTCTCTTTTTTTGTCCTAAGACAAAAATTTTTTATTAACATGCTTTTTACATCATCGTTTTATCAAATATTTCGTTTTTTTGCGATGAATCAATTTGTTTATCATATACCAATCTATCAATATGTTTTCGATATATTTGAATCCTACAAAAAAAAAAAATCTAAAATACTTGAACTATAATTCAAGAGCCTGTGTTAAAAAGAAAAAAACAACAATTCTATCTACGCGCGAACAATAAAACATACCTCTTAAATATACATATATGTTCCTCGTAAAATGAAAAAAAATCTTTAAGTGATAATGTAGACAAATTCAAATATATTATCCTACTCTTGATAACATTAAAGAGCAAATATGCCAAAATATATTCACAAAGAAAGATAAATACCACCGTCAAGTGTTATAGAAGATAAATATTTAAATAAAAACCAGCTGTCACACTTTTTTGACTCGTGATATTGTTATTAACATTCGAAGCTGCCGTGAGCTTCCTTTTTTTTTCTCACTATCCGTAAAAATTTTAATAGCTCGCAGTTTTTAATTGATCAGTAGAGAAAGAGTTTTGACATACTCAAACAATTTAAAGATCATAGAGAGAAAGTCTTATCTCTTAATTAGATTTGAATATTAAATTTTAAAATTCACTATACAGGACGCGCCCAGTAGGCATGAGATTTGTACTATGTGCGTACACTTCAGGAAAGTACAACTAAAAAATTATCTTTGCAGTACACATGCCAAATCATGAGAGAGAATAACGCAGCCATCAAACGTTATTTAAAAGAAAAACAAAAGACTGTTTTTAAGAAATATAATGATATTTTTGCGATGGTTTATGATTATTACAACTTGAAAAGGTTCAGATATGCTTTGATAAAATTATACAGAAGTCAGTTGAAAGCTCTAAGTTTGACGTAGGTTAAATTCAAAGCTTATATGAATTGCGAATTATCCATCGGAGAAAGCGGTATTCGTGTTGGATGAAATTAAACAACAATAACGCGCATCTGGAATCGATAAGTATAAGACCAGATCAACCGATTAGAAGAATTGTACAAATTTCATCCCACCACTAAGAACAGGCATGTTGTGTGTACGGTAATGACAAATCACTTCAACATCGAGAAGCCTAGATAAAAAAATTAAGGGCATCTCTCTATAATCTGTGTCACCAGTACTATCATGGACTTTTACGACATTTTGTGGTCCTGGGCCCTGAGAAATCTTAAGATTTTTGAGCTCCTAGGCCCTAAGCAAAGTAGGCCCTACTTGAGATCTTTAAAGTGACGGCATATCATACATTGTCAAATACTCGTTCAAATGGTAATTTGAAACAAATAAATAGGCACCACTCAAGCACAAACAGGCAAACTTGTCGACCGATAGCGTGGCCACGGTAACCTGAGTGGTCAGGTGGAACTCATGGCGGGGCATCTCATGAGTTCGACCTTGTGCCACTGAAACCCGCCGTGTAGAAGTGTCGAGGCTGAAACGTCCTCCGTGATTGTGGTGGGAGTCTAGAAGGGTGCCAGCTCGGTATCACGTTCGTCACTTGACCCTGGTCCAAAATTACGTCGCAAAAGCCATCGAGTTGCTGGTTAATGCGACGTTAATATTCACTCCGCTCGACCGATGTACATTTTGATCAAATAAGGTTGAATTATTATTTGCCGATAGAAGGGCAAGACCTGGAGCATGGACAAAGTCATCACGTAATAAAGTCTTACCACTTTTGTAGCGACATGCAGTTTGAAATTCCTGTTTGTCGAAGAATATCTGCAGAATATTTGACCATTAAAATTATCCAAATATCATTTTATTAAGACGAGTCCGAGTATTGACGAAACATTGACCCTCCCTCTCGGTGAGACCCGGCTCCGATTGTATGTCTTAAGACGTACGCGTATTGTTCAAACTCGTCTGGACTCAAACCAAAATATGGTGATCGCTGTGTATTGGGATGCATCCCTTTTACTGCACACGAGCGGCGTATACTGCTGTAATGGTATGCTGAGCAAAAGACAGGCAAACGAACATACGATGTTGACTTTTAAATGAATATTGAGTTTGTGCAATGCTTGTTCAGTACGGTTGAACCGTGAAGCAGAATTCTTAAATTGTGTATCTCTATATTGGTCTTTAACTTGGTGATGCGATTTTGGATATCATACAATGGAATTGTCTCGCCCTCATTATATGTATTGTTGCGTGTTAGACAGTTCTTGAGGTTTATCACATGCATGGCCAATCTTCTAACGGCTTAGAACTTATTGTTATTCCTTACGTGTAAGATTTTCATGTGCGGCAAAGTTTATATGTTACAGTACGAACTGCAGGGTAACATAACTTCCAAGTCTTTGTTACCCTGAGCCGAACTATTCGCGAGATTTCAGTACTTGGCCTCTCTTGGAAACTTTGGGGCTGGCGACATACTATTTCACTGCCTTTTCAGGAAAACACGAGATAGTTATATGTTAATTGGTTCGACTATATAAAGTCACAGATTTTGTAAATGTGGGGAGAAGAGTTGCCAAGCTGTCACGTAGTAACGCCGGAGGTACTTCACGAACCTTGCCTTTGATAGATATAAGTTATAAGAGTAAATGGTTAGATTGACATTCGAAGATAATAGATTCAGTACCGACCTGAGGTTAGCTAGTGATCTCGTCTCCTTGTCTGGCTGGTGATCGGAATTACTTTGAATAGTGTATTAGGGTGGTGTTGATTAATCGACGTTTTGAAGTCACTCCTGAGTTTCTCCTTATAAGTTAAACTTTTAGTAATTGTTTGGTGTTTGTCAGACTTCAGTAAATATTTGTTATTATGGCGTTTGTTGTTGGTGATGATATGTTTCCTCCCACACTTGCTAGGGCAACGCCGGGAGGTGACGAGGTCAAAATAGGATAAAGCCACACAACCTTATGCAAAAACAGCAATGCTACTTTGAGCCATTATCCCGTTCTGTTATAAAATTCGAACACATGTAGATGATAATTGTAAAATATTGCCCAGCAAACGTAACCATACCATAAATAATTCTTCAAAGTCTTTCCTTTCTTTGAATGTCGCCAATGGTCATTTGCAGAACATGGCAGTTACAAATACTGATTTCTTAGTATTAATTAATTTGGATGTGTTTATTTTTTTCACTGATTTCATATGTCCAAATAATTTGATTTCGATGTTTTTGTCCTTCACGGTGTCTCCTTTTGAAGATCAGCGGTATCTTCGATAATATTAATACATCATTTTCAGTTGGTACTTTAAAAATTCAGATTTGAGCTCTTAAATTCCACAAGGATGCATTTGAGTATTATTTCGTTATGCGACCAAAATTGCTTCTGAAAAAGTTCTCAAAGAGAATATTTTCGAGATATATATTTTGGGATTTTTGTGCACAAAATCAATGTTGTAAGTGAAAACCTCAAAATTACTCACTGTTAGAACAAAATTCTCAGAGATTTATCTTTTAGATAAGTACGAAATTATATGACCAGAACTGTTGAGATTTTTCCTTCTCTATCATGGGTTCTGTCTTGAACAAACACAATTGGTCAAACATCACGTAACATTTTGTTTTGTTTTCGACCTTTCTATTTCATTCTATGCCCATTGTTGTAATGGGGCTCAATCCATAACGGTCGTGATAGAACAAACACGTGTTCTGCATTGAATTCAAACAAACATTTAAGAATTGTATATTTGTTGTTCTATTTGTAAGACTTAAAATAAAATTTAAATTTCATAAATATTTAAGAAATTTCTTCAAATTTTCAAATTAAAAATTTGCTTTTGATTATTTGTGATTATTATTAATGTACTTTTAAAGAAAGTTTCTGCAAAGAGCAAAGTTATATATAGAAGGCAGGAACACACGATTTCTTTATCATACCGACTGAGTCACATGAGTTTGAAATCATTGGCTAGAAACATGTGGTTATCATTATCATGTGACTATGACGTCACATGAATTAAACCCATTGCATTTATCGAATTTTATCATTAGCACAGATTCACATGCGAGATTTTTACCCGTAAACTAACAAATGTGTTTTGTGGCTAAGTTGGTATGGCTCTTACTGAAGCGTCAGATGTCAGTTAGAATCGATGCACTTTTTCTGTATGTCTTATTAACCTATAGAAGGACTGGTGCATGCAGTCTGATGAGCCCAAGACTACATTGTAGTGATTTTAGAGTGGTCGGTTGCGAACTCGTAATTGCGACTAGGAAATCATGGTCAGAGGTCAAATGCTGCCGTGTAGAAATTGTTGTGTTATTCTATTAAAGACCGCCTCAAGTTTGCGCTTTCAAGATTAGTTCAAACTGAATTTTTGGACTTATTTGAGCATATAAATAGCACATTAAAAGGGATTCTAAATAAAATCACTTTTCTGTTTGAAAATAAAATCCTTTGATGTAGGAGGAAAATCTTGCCAACAAAAATAAAACATTTGGTTAACGGTAAAAGTATAATCATTAAATTTGGTTTAGTTGAAAAATAACCAGAACAATGTTTAAAAAAAAGTTTAAGACAGTGATCAACGCGAGTTCTAAATGGATTAAATCTGTCGTGGTATGGAAGTTTTATAGAAGAATGAGATGCCAACTCGAGTGTCGTCCTCTGCTGCAAAATTTTGAGATTTGTCATAAAACATCGCATACTTTATAGGGCATCGGTGCCGATTTAGCTGTTCAGGCTTTGGGCGCAAAGATTCCTTGGCACCGGCGGATCAAAATTGTACCAGAAAACCTGATTCGTCAGATTGCCGGGCGCACGAGGCATTCGGGCCCCTGGGCGCCCGCCTCAACACCAATGTATAAACCAGCAGCACTGGAGAAGTACGATGTTAATAAAAATAAAATTCATAAGTGGCCGTGGTAGCCTAGTGGTTAAGTAGAGTTCAAACTTTTGTTCATAGACCCCTTGCCATAATTTTCAGTTTGGGGTAGACCCTTGTATTAATATAACATTTTACCGATTTATGAACTTAAATGTCTTTTGACAATGGTACTCCTACTCCTACTTTAAAGAATTAAATTTCTAACTGTGTAATGAAGTGCAGTATTTAAAATTTAAAATGCCATGTTAATTAATTTTAAAAGTTAATTAATAAAATACAGCTGTTAAATAAACTAATAAACAAAACAAATGATTTTAAAGGGAAGAGGAATCTCTAACACTACAATATCAAATTTTCAACATTTGGTATTAATCTTGTCTGGTTTAACAGCAAATTTCCTCTGTTAGTGTCAAATTTTTGAAGTTAGCAGCAGCTACACTGAAGTTCTCACACTAGGAAAACGATGGAATACTCCTCACGATATTCAAAAAGTCGAGACAAATATTAGGTTGTTTTAAAGAAAGCCAAAATTGCTGGCATCCGTTTCTAACTTTAAAATCTTCGTTGATGTTTATTACGATCAGTTCCTATTGTAATGTATTTTTCAATATGATATACGAATTCATTCCCTGCATTGCCATATATAGTAAATCGTTCTCGAAACCTATTTTCAAATCTGAATAAAGGCCTTTAAATGTTGAACCTAGGTTAAAACGTTCTGATGGTGTTGATAAATTTAGAAAATTCGGGACCTTCAGTGATATACTTCTTTTAACAACTCCAGGAAAGAAAAGCTACGAAATGTTTCTTGACTTAATAAAATTTTGTCTGCTTGGCAAAATAAATTAATTTCATTATATTTAGTAAATAAATCTGTTAAATAAGGTGAAATTGGATTTCTACAGGTTTATAATTTTTCAAATCAGTCATGGTTGGTTTAATGAGAGCCACTATCCTAGACCCCACTTGCACCTCGCAGACCCCACTTACACCTCTTGGACTACCACACCTCATGGACCCCAAGAAATTAATTTTGGCTGGCCAAAACCCTTGGAGATCGTCGTAGACCCTGGGTGTCTATATAGACCACTTTGGAATCACTGGGTTAGAGCATCGGACGTCAATCCGGAAGGCCTGGGTTCGATGCCCGATGTCTGAATACCCTCCAACGTGCTTGTTAAGTCAGTGGGTCCGAAAGTCTTGTGGTGGTCGTAGCATCTATCATCTATCGTCATATGGACGAGCCAAATTGTACTGTCACCTGCACGGTGCTCAGAGCTAATGAACGTACTCGTAGCCTTGCCACGATAATTTCGTGAATGAATCTGACATATCAGACAGGTGGCATCAGAAACAACACAACAATAAATCCATAAGTATTACATTGGAATGCATTACCGCAGTGATTCTCCAACCACTGTGCTGTGGCACTTGTGTGTGCTGCCAAATTTTTAAAACTATTAATTATACTGAAAAATATATTTCGGAATAAAATAATTTGCTGCCGTTTTACAAATTTAACTTATTCTTTCGTGGATAGATAGATATAAAATATTTGATTGAGTTCGGCCAATCCATATACGGATACAACTGTATATGAATTATTTCTACGGCAAAGGTAAACAAAGTGTAAACTCCAAATTTTGTGGTAAATGTATTTTATGACTTATTTGTAATTAATTACTCAATGAACGTATTTGTTATCTTAGTCATATATTATTATTTTATTCACCATTGAAAATTATTATGAAAACTATTTTACAGTGTATTGCAGATAAGTAAATTCTTCTAACTTTTTGTTGTTTATTACAAATTTTAAAATTTAAAGTACCGCCACCAACAACAACCAAAAAGGTAAGTCACTGCATTATGTGCTTTTAACACGCTTTATAAAGCCACTCTTAGATGTAACGGAATCTTTGAACTCATTTTACCCACTTTAAGGTCGGGTGTTGAAAATTTGCTCACTTGCCAGGCCGATGACAATGCAATAATTTCATAATTTTGTTCCATTGTCCCGTCAGATCATCAGGGTGTGATTTCAGATTTGTGACTTATTCCATGTACAATTTTCAGATTTGGTGATTAATTCCAGATCACATTCCAGATTTGGCGATTAAAGATTAAATTACAACCCTTAAGGCGAAAATGTCGTCAGCAATTTTTACCATAATATATAAAACAAATTCAGTTTTCGCAATGGAAATAAAAAGACTCGCTATGTGAAAAATTTGTTCAAACTCAGAGTTGGAAAACTTTTCGATCGCGGGCCAAAATTAAAAACAAAAATGTTTGGCAGGCCGATGAATTCTTCTAAGGATTAAAATATATATTTGTATTACAATTTAAATAAGTTAATGAAGTTAATGGAATTGTGGTTTATTTTAAAATTTCCCTTTTATTGATTCAGGGTAGAGATGAAATAATAGGATATTCAATGTCAATGGTGCTTCATATCCTAAAAATGACGCATTTAAGATTAGTTCATCGTAAATAAACTAGTTTAAAAACTAAAAATACATAGCCTACTACGTATATTGAACTAAAATCTGAAAATTAATCATAGTTTTAAAAAACTGAAAAACACGCTTTATGGTTAATCGAACTAAAAGGTAAAAAAAAATCATTCTTAATATAGAAATAAAATGATTAACGAGAAAATTAATGTCATTGTAGTAAAAGCGTGGAATGCTGTGTACTACATTTTTACACTGACTCTGCATTTCGGAAAAGAACTTGTAAGATATTATAACAATTGATATACAGCACCCCACGCTTTTACCCCAATCGCAAAAATTTTCTCTTTAATCATTTTATTGTTATATTAAGAATTATTCTTTTACTTTTTAGTTGTATTATTCTACACAGTAACCTCGGTGACCTAGTAGTCAAGGTCATGGACTCGTGATTGACGCATCATGAGTTCCAGCCTGTACAGCTGAAAACCCGCCGTGTAGAGTGGTCAATGCACGTTATATCTGCCAAGGCTCAAACATCCTTCCGTTGGTGTGGAAATTAAGAGAGGAAGTGCCAGCTCAGGTATCGTCCTCGTCCCTCGACCAAGGTTCAAAATTACGAGGTTCATCACCAATAGCCCTCGTGCTGTTTTCGGGGGAAGTAAATATAACTCTCACTCACTCACACAAGGCACTCAAGGCACACAAATAAAATTTAAGTTCAACGTACATCTCTGATAGCAAACGAATACAATGCAGGTCTCGGAAATACTTTAAATATCACGTAATTTCAGTTTTAAAACGAAACCCCAAAATTCTTTTTCTCCTCTAATTTTTCTCTTTATGTTTAAAAATAGAATATAACAATAGAACGAAATAAAAAAATAATACACCCTTTACAAAACTTGAAATACAGCTTGATTCAACAAGGTCGTAATTACATTTCTTAAAGTTCGAGGTAGACTTTAAGTGCCTATAAAGTCAAACACAATAAAAAAAAAAAATTTAAGTATGTTGTAGCAAAAATTTTACGACATTGAACGTAAATGTAATATCAAATGTCCATTAAGTGGTGAGACATTAATTTCTCAAAATTGTTATCTTTAGAAAGTGGAACAAATATATAGAGAGAAAACAAGCTTCAAAATTTCTAGAAAACTAATTAAATTGATCCAAAATTACATTTTTTCTTCACCCATTTCATTGTTCATAAGCGATTCGAAGCAATTTTGCTTCATCAAACTTGAGCCATGACCATTATTACTTGATTTAAAAAAAAGAATTAGATGTAAAAAAAAAAAAGAATAATTGTCATAAACTTTATTTGAGAGACCCAAATTCTTTAAATATAAAAAATAAAAATATCGTCGTGATTTTCGAAACTTAAAAAAAATGGATGCTGCAGTATTCTAAACAATGCTGAATGAAGACAGCTTTTAAGTTTACTTGATAAAAATAATATCATTAGTATACTGCATGATTTAAATGTTGATGGGGATCAAATTATTTCAATTCCCAGATTAATTACCTTTTCAGAATTCTTCATGTAAAATTTGTATCAATAGTTTAAATTTCAAGATAAAAATCTACCGATTCCTGCTATAAGCGTTTTTTGATGAAGCAGTCGAACGTAATTTCAAAATTTTTTCATTATAGCTACTGATGCTTCAAAAATCACACATTATTCAATAGCAGTATATAAAAAATCTCATTTGCTTATAAATCAACCATTATAATTCCGTTTTTACTGCAGAACTTTGGCTATTTGTCAGGCTTTAGATGATCTGGAGAATTTAATGGTAAATTTACTTGTTTTGTCGATAGTTTTTCTGTTCTTTCTGCACTTCAAAATTACTCGATCAAATCCCATAAGGTAATTCATAGACTTTCTAACAAAATTTACATGTACTAACTATATTAATCAGTTGATTCTGCTTTGAATTCCGGGACATTCGAAAATTGTTTGAATGAGCAGGCGGATAATCTCGCAAGATAGGTCACGGAGTCCGTCCAACGTTTACATTGACTGGATTGTCTCAGAAGACATTCATAAAAATATATATCAAAATAGAATTCGAAAAATCAATGAAAATTTTTATTCAAGCATACATTTTAAAAATTGGGAGATATTCCGACCATTGATATCATTTCAAAGGGATAGAGAATCGAAGAGAAAAAATCTTGAGCACTCGAATCTTCAGTAAAAGGATCATCACTCCAGGCCTTTTACATAAATTTAATTTACAGGATAATGCAATGTGTATTACATGCAATTGTATAAATGATTTGGATCACATCATATTAAACTGTAGCAGATACACAAGACATAGTAATAATTCTGTCTTATTCTCCGTATCGATCCACATTCCACTATCAGGTGTGGCGCGGTGGCCACATCATGGCTAGCGTGTCATGAGTTCGATCCCAGTACCACTAAAGATCCGCAGATACAGTTAAATTTTCGAGAGCTCAAACGTCCTCCGTTGGTGTGGTGGGGTAGTTAGGAGAGGGGGTCCCAGCTCAGTGTCGTCCGTGTCACTTGACCATTGTTCAAAATTACGCGGACCGTCGCCGAAAGCCATCGTGTTGCTAATCAGTGCGACGTTAATATATTCACTCATTCACTCCACTATCACGTTTAGAGATGTTTTGGAAAGAGCAATGAATAACAAACATACATTCTGAGCCTTTTTGAAAGGAATGAAATGTTTCAGTTTCTACTAAGTTATTTTTTTGAGGCATAATAGTCTGTTGCTCTACATCCCTTTCAGCCTTTCAATCAATCATCAAGTTTACTTAAAAGTGGGGTTTAACCAGTTTTAAGTCTGTGTGTGTGTGTGTAATCATAGCTTTATGAGCCTTAGTATATCTGCTGTTGTATTACTAAAACTACTTTACTTTGTTCCGTACTATTTTGCTTTTTTGAGCCTATTGTTCACTGTTAAGTTAGAGAATAATAGTAATATAGTATTTTATATTATTAATTCTAATTTTTGGGAAAGAAATATCAGTCAACATAATTTTATATTGTATATGCATTATCTCTTTCACAAAAGCCCAAGATATGCAAATATAAAAATTTTCTTGAAGAAAATTACGTATTTTTGGAAAATAATGTTTTTGATTTAAACGTTATTAATACAATAAAAGCATACTGAAGGCAGTTCACAAAAGGCAGTTTTGAAATAAATTCTAACTAGTAGAAAACACTTTTTTTCGTAATAATCTTCATATTTAATGTTTAAAGCAATGATAAGAACATGTTTACGTCTATATATAGTTGAAAATAGCATAGATATTTAAAGGAAATTATATTACAAGGGCCAGAAAGTAAATGGCTAAAATAAATAAATAAATAAATTTTATGGAAAAGGAGAGAAAGAGTCGAAGAAACTGGGCAGCTAGAAATCTGACTCGACAAATTATAAGTTAATGTTTTGAAATGGCTTGTTGGATAGATGTATTTTTATAAAATATATATACAGTCGACTCTCGTTAATTCAAACTTTCGATAATATAAACCTCTCGCTAATTCGAAATATTTGCTCATCTCCTAGAAAAGCTTGATATTTCGAACTAAACAATACGTTTTGGGTACACTTAATATTTCGAAGTAAAATCTATGGCTGGCCACTCTACACAACACGCAATATATATATAATTCGAAGTTATCTTATAAAACTCTCTACAATACGAACACTTAATATCTAGAGTCCTGTAGCAAACAGATTAGAGCTTATATGTTTTGTGTTGTCTTGTTTATGCGTGTCTCCCCTGTAAAGTAGCCCCTTTGATGACCACCTGCCTGCCATCCCTTCTTTGTGCTTCTCTTCTTTCCTTTTTCAAGAGGACAATAGACCAGCCACACTTGTTGTCAGCCGCTCATATCTATCGCTTAACATGTGGCCTTGCTACACATGTGTTCAGAAAGGATCGTCCGCTATTGTGAAAACAATATGCATAAGATTGTGTATTTTGCGTCGGAGAGACAAGGCGATTTATGACTCATCTGTGTGACTTGCAGCATGTGGCACCAAATAGGGCATGAGTCGAACTGGACCTTGCCTTGAAAAACCAATGGTGTTGGAAACAATTACTGAGGGAACCGATAGCAGATTTTTAAAGATAATAAATATTTTTAACGAAAAAATATGTTATGTATAGAATGTATTCTTTTAATAATTGTTTTTAACACATAAATATATTATTTTAATAATTGTTTTAATACATAAATGTATTCTTATCACAATTGTTTCAAAAAATAACTGTATTTTTTTACTGATTGTTTTTAATACATGAATGTATTCTTTTAATGCAGGACTTCTAACTTCTGAATAATATTTACACTGTATGTATTTAATATATTTTTTTAAAAAATACTTTTAATCATTCAATTATTGTACAATTGTTGTTTTATTACATAGTTTCAAATTTAAATGTGTTAGTGAAAAATTTCTTTTCGTGTATTTTGGGAGTTTTTCCCTATCCTCTTGATAATTCGGAGTTTTTTACTGGTCCCTCCAACTTTGAATTATAGAGAATCGACTGTATATATATATAAATAAGGGAAGAACTCTATAGTCTCTTAGTTCCTAAGACTAAGAGTTAACCCTAGGAATTTCTGAAGAACTTTTTATAGGAACTAAAAATTACGTTGCCTTAGTTCTTAAGGCTACAGAAATCTTGGCTATTATAGAAGCATTTTCCATAAAAGAAGACTGTTTTGAAAAAATGTCATTCTTTCTTAATTTTTTGCCAAAACATTGTATTTTAATAATTTTTATTGTGATAACATTCTTAAAACAATTTTATATATATCCTCTAATTCAAGTGACACTAAATATTAAATAAAATAAAATTTTACAAAATCGTGGTTCTGAACGTAGTCAGAGACCTGAAACATAAAGATCAAGAATCTTTCAAGAATCCAAAATAAAAAGAAAACTCACCGCTGCAGACGGTCACCTTCCACATCGAAATCCTCATAATCATATCGTTGAGAAGGCATCGCTTACAAAGTTTTATCTATTGACATGAAATCCTTTTTTTTTTTTCTTCTTTTTCTTTCTTCTTTTTTTATTCAAACGATACAGTTTATTTTGACAAAATATTCATGATTATATCTCATTACGGACGATTCAAAAGCAGACGATATTTTTCCTCTCGTGACCGTGGAAAGTTTCCAAAGGAAGCAGAAATCGGGAATAGCACAACCTTCGAGAAACAATGGGAAAATCCATAAAAAACGTTCCAGCTATACTTTCAGCTGCCTTCTATAACAGAGAAGACTGCCTATTAAACTTTTCATCGTCTTGTATCGTTCATCCCAGATTTAGAGATCAATTCTGTCAAGCTGTTCAAACACTGATTCAATTTGACGTTCGAATGATGTTTTCCGAAGCATGTGATGGACAGAGAAGTTAAATTGAAATGACACCGGCTACAGTAGTTGCAGAAAAAATTATATTTTGAAGTCGTTATTTTATATGTAAGTGTTGTGTTAGAAAATTTTTAAAAAATGGCTTTCCAAATTAAAAAAAAGTATCATTGGTACCAGAAGATCGTGATAGTTTAAACAAATGTGTCTGTTTGTACAGTAAAAATTCCGAAACACGAAACTGAGGAACTGAAATATTTTTTCGTGTTAAAAACAAGATATCAATCATTGGCATGGCCAAGTAATTTTAGCGCGTTTTTCACATGTTTGTATTTTACAATAATACAACTATAGACTTTTTATTAACAGAAAGTAGTACTCTACCACTTCTCTAAATGTACTACTATTGAGCTGAAACGAAATAATGACACAAATCTGTATCAGCACTATAAACTAGCGAAATTCAGGAAAATTTGTAGGAAAATTCGGGAAAACTATGGGAAAATTTAAATATGATTCGGCTCATCTAGGGCACAAATGCGACCCAATGCCGAAAACCCAAGGTCAATTGGTTGCTTATTGGCTGAGAAAAAGGTACGACAAAATATGGAACGAAGACGAAGACGAAATTTGCGTCCTAATAGCGCTTTTGTTCCACTACGCAAAAAACGCGCTAAAAATATGCAAACAAAAAAAACACATATATCAACAACAATCAAGTTTATTACACAATATATTTTTATTTACACACATGCACACACATATTTAATAAAAATAAATGAGACAAAAACATTCACAAGAACTTAAAGAAATTTAATTCAAAATTTTCAAGATTTTGAAAAACAAAACATTTATTAAGTTCCTAAAAAAATAATCTGATATTTTTCTTTGTGACGTCTTTTTTAGCATCAAATTGTCAACAAATCGCGTTCGATGTCTTCCATTTTAACTATTTCATCATTGGAATGTGCGTCTGAATAACTGCGTATGCTTTTCATGATGTTCCTCTTTCCAGATGACGTGGGAACAGGGGCTGCATTACTCATTTCATTTTCGTAGTCGGAATCTGCATCAATTTTTTGGAGCTGAGAACAAACTCCGAAATGTCTTTGCCATAATTGGGGTTGTACACACATTATCATCATCAACTGCAGCGAATTCTTTCAATGATACAGTATGCCAGTCCAATCTGACTGGTGTTTTCCGTATTTTGTTCATTCCGAGAAGAGAAATCTTTTCGTGTTAAGCGAGGAAAAAATTCACGAAAATACATAATAGTTTGTCGGAACCGTTATATTATTTCGTCTTAACCGATATTTTGCCTTAAGCGTTTTCATGTTAAGCGTATTTTACTGTATATGCTTAAATAATGGAAGAATGCGTTTACTTCAAATTACTCGGAAAAGGTTATTAAGAACAATTATGCTTACTAGTACAAAACAATAACAGTAATAATTCATAAAAATCTCGAGTAATTTTCTCAAAGAATTGGAATATTTGTTAGTATTTATATAAGGAAAAAAACGACGGGTACTTTTTAAAAATATTTTATTTTTGTGATTATATACAGTGGGACCTTTGCTTAAAGAAGTCGCCCGAAAAAAGTTCATTATCAAGGAAAATTCGTTAAATAGAGATTAATCTTTTAGAGAGAGTACTTTAGAAACCCCATAAAACAAATTTTAAACGCTATATATTATTTTAAAAAAGTAATTATTCACACATATTTTTGTAAATTAATAACTATTTACTTTATAAAATGAACCCTCTAAAAAGAAATCAGCAAGAAAAACAAATAAAAAAGATTGTTCAGGGATATACTGTATTTTCAACTTTAAAAAATAGTTTTATATTAAAATTAATGAGTTTTATTGACATTTTTTAGTTTTAATCATAAAGATAATTTTAAACTTATATTTTTTTTAATCAGTAATTTCAAGCATACATTTCTGCATGCGTACCTAAATTCAATTATTGATAAAATCTGTTAATTTTACTTGAGTTCTTTTTTAGAAAAATTATGGCAATTTTATTGCTTTATGTGAGTTAGGCACCTAGTAAAACCAGTTCAAGGCTATTGAACACCATAAAATCTATTAAAAGAGAAAATAATTTGAAATGTCAAGCGATATTTTTAAAATAGGGAGGGGAAAAAATCGAATCACACACAAGAGAAAAAATTTCTATAGAAAATGTTCTTGGTTCCAGGAAAAAGTTCGCAAAATAGAAAAATTCGCTATATGTAGAGGTTCGTAAAATGAAGGTCCGGATGTATTTTAAAAGTACATATTTTTCTTTTTCTTTCTTTTTTTTGTTTTGTTGCGATAACGAGTTTTCACCAAAAGGTATTATATATTAAATGACGATAATATGTGTTGCACACAAACTGAACTTCTAAGTCATTATGTATAAAATATAATGAGGACGTATAAATGTACGTAATGTATAAAATAATTAAACATTTTTATAAGATATCTACTTCAAATGTTGTCATGGCCAGTGGTGTAAAGTACAACCCAGCATCGCGGAGTGCCTAAGACTTTAGAGGGCCTAAAGACTATGTTATGTTATGGTCTTGCGATCCTTTGGAAGATCCGGCTGGGGGACCCAAACTCGACTTTGCAGGGAGGGGGCTAGTATTCTCCGTTACACCACTTGTCATTGCCATACAATTATGATCCAAAATCTCAAAACTTGTAATCTACAATGTCTTATAATATAATTTTTGTCTCGTATAACCTAATTTTTTTTAACGTCTCACTTTTAAGCTATACGAGAGTTAATGGTGATGAGTATCAAAACTTTGAATTTCTCAAGTGAGGAGGAACGCATCTGAGCTACCCCCCCCTCCTTTCACACACAACTCACTTTCTAAATTTTCACACCACTTCAACGAAAGGACTTTGAGTCTCTACTGATTTAACATGCATCAGCCCCTATACGCGGAGGGTCTTTAGTCACACCAGGAGTCGAATCTACGAACCGACAAAAACAACGCCTCACAACCTCGAATTCTCGACCATGACCCCTAGGCTACCGTGGGCCCCTTATTGTTTTAAATATTGTGTTTACAAAGAATCGATTTATTTTATACATATTCCTCTAATAACATTTTTGTTGATACACGCATATATATACAGGGTGTTCCAGGATCATTGGGACAAACATCAAGGGACATAGTGGATATCACAAGGATTCAGATTTGCATAGCAACCCATGGTCGGAAACGTCTTCATTTTTCTTTAGGTGGCGTTGTTCACAAGAACATTTAACTCGCATTAACGTAGTCATTTGAACTATCCTCACCCGCAGAGGAGCATGGAACGTTTTACAAGCACCGAGCTGGCAGATATACATTTGATGTATGGATTGGCAGAAGGAAATGCACTAGCAGCAGAAAGGTTGTAGTGTGAAAAGTACTCACAGAGAGATGCACCGGACCACCTGATGTTTGCTAATTTGCATCACAATTTATGTGAATATGGATCACTACGAGGTATTAGGTATAGCGAGGATGGGCTACTAGTGACTCCAGCATGGAACAAAATGTGTTGGGTACAGTTCGAAGGAATTTGAGTACCATGTTGAGAATTCGAGTCGCTCGTGACCTGCCCTCACCGATACCTAATACCTCCTAATGATCGTCAATACCTGATCTCGCCGCCCATCCGGTATAGTGGTCAGTGAAGCTGTCTGCGGTGCCGTAGGGACTGGGTTCGAATCCCGGAGAAGGCATGGATGTTTGTGTTGTAATCCTCTCTTCTGTCTGTGTTGTATGTCCTCGTGTTATACATTGCGTGGTGCACGGGGTTTATAAATGTTAAAGAAAAAAAATACCTGATCTCGTAATGTGAGCACCTTTCACGCAACAATCATTCTTCTGCTTGTGCATTTCCTTCTGCCAATCGGTAATCTGGGTGCATATCTACCAACTCGGGGTTTGTAAAAAGTTCCATGATCCTCTGCGGGTGATGACAGCTCAAATGACAACAGTAATGCAGGTATATTACCTATAATGCTCTTGTGAACAACGCCACCTAGCGCCGAACGAAAAGGTTTCTGACCATGGGTTGCTATGAAAATCTGAATTCTTGGGATGCCCCCTATTTCCCCTTAAAGCTTATCCCAATGATCCTAAAGCACCCATATGAGGAAAATAAAAAAAAAATTTTAAATGTCTTAAGTTTTATCATGAAAGATTTATTTGTGCACACATTTAACTCATCAAAAAATGAAAAGCTCACTAGAGCTCTCATAAAAAATTCTTGACAGTTTCGGAACTTGAAATATTTATTGATAGTAAACAAAGTTTTTAGATATGATATCAAAAACAATACTGAGATTTAAAAAAAAAGAGTTTGATAAAAATGCAGATTATATTTTAAAACAAAACTTTACATTAGTAAAGCACAATATGTAAATCAGTGGCGTGAGTGAGTTAATATTAACTTCGTACTGTTCAGCTACACGAGGGCATTTGACGATGGACCTCGTCATTTTGAACCTTGGTCAAGTGACGCGGACGACACCTGACCTGGCACCACCTCTCTTAACTATCACATCACAACAATGGGGGGACGTTTCAGTTCTCGACAGATTTAACGTACATCGCACCCCTGCACGGCGAGTCCTCTGCGGCTCTGGGCTTGAACTCAAGATACGCCGTCCACGAGTCCGTTACCTTGGCCACTAGGCTACGGCACCCCCGAATCAGTGGAGTAACGAAGAATATAAGGACACCCCTGCAAAGTCAGGCTTTGCCTTAAATATTTTATAAATTTGTTAAATACATATTAGGCATCGGTTACGATTTGGGCCCCTAGAATCCCCCGCAATGGGGGGGGGTGTACGTTACGCCACTTTGGTGTGAACAGTTTATCATTATTCTATATACTTAAAAACTTCGAAGAAGAATAAATCAAAATTTTTTTCCCCTACAGGAAATAATATACCTGTATTTAATTCTATTTTCGAAATCGTTCTATTTTTATGGGGATAGAATTTTTCCCAAAATATCAAAAATATAAATCATGGAAGAATTTCAAAATTGTTCGAACAGAAGCAGAGCAGTTATATGCATATAAATTTACGCAATTTTCTATCTCAGATACAAGGTCTTTTCCTTTGAGACAACAGAATACAAAGATTTGGGGAAAAGGTAGTATTTTATATCGAAATATACAAATAACGAATAGAAAAATATTGCAATGTAAGCTATTAAAAAACGCGCTAAATCTTAAAAAGTCGAAACTTTTTAAGATTTAGCGCGAATGTTCGAACATTCCGATCAGATTGCGCAATCACTTTTGTGTTGCAAGATTCGGGAAATCCGAAAACGTATGTGTATCGTAAAGCTTACAGAGAATTTAGTTCACCCTGCTTTTCATTTTGAAATGTTTGCTTTTCGAAGATTAAAATACACCATAGTATTTTTATTTATTTATTTATCTGTCTGTTCATTCAAACTAAATTAAGTGAAAGAGACAGTAAAATGAACGTCGTATTATAAAGCTGCACGAAGGCTATCGGTGACGGTTCTCGTAATTTTGAATCATGATCAAGTGACGAGGATGACACCTGAGATCTGACACTCCCTCTCCTACCATTCAAACAACACCAATGCGAGGACATTTTAGTCAACAGATTTAGCGTACATCGGCCCACTCTACATGATGTGTCTACAGCGGCCCTAGAATTGAACTCAGGACACGCCAGCCAAGAGTCTGTGATCTTGAGCACTAGCCTACCACGGCCAGTCAAAAGTTGAAGGTTAAATACAAAAAGATATTATTATATTATTCATATAAGGTTCTTTTGCTTTTAAAACATTCACTCACATTTTATTCGATTACGTGTACAATACGGTAAGGGTGAGGAATATATTTTTTCACCAATTGATTGAATATTAACTTCCGCATAACGAAGCTACTCGTAAACAGTTTGTATGGACTTCTGAATGTTGAATCACTTTCAAATGACGAGGAAGACACCTGAGCTGTTGCACCTCTATTCTCTAAACTTCTTTTCTTCGCCAACGTACTAATTTTTAGCATCAGGCCCACTATAAAACTGTTTTTTAGTGACACAAAGAATCGAGAAACACGAATCAACAGACACGCCCCTTACCGTGAGTTGTGACCATGGCCATTTAGCCACCGCGGTCCCAGGTCCTGAACAAAACTGAAATATGAGACTGCATAATACTTTAAGATAAGCTATACGAGTGTATAATAAATAGCACGGAATATTTAATAAAGTGAAGCTATGTAATCAAGCGAGAAGGAAAACTGTTTTAATGATTTCAACTGCAAAAATATTTTAATTTATTTAAAATGGGATATGTAAAAGAAATTGCAATATCACATTCCCCCCCCCCGTTTTTCATAGTTTTTATTACCTTTCTCATAGTTTTTTTAGAATTTTTTTAAAAATGTTATTTATAACACATCACTCAATGAGTCCCGGGCTCAACTAAGAAAACAAAAAATTTTCTGCAAAATTGAAATTTATTTATCAAGATACTCCCCTTCAAGAGTGATACATGCACCCCAGCATTCTTCTAATTTTTTAGTACCTTTTTCGTAGAACGATTTGTCTTTGCTCTCAAAATAGGCTTCTACTTCGGCAATCACTTCTTCATTTGAACTAAACCTCTTTCCCTGTAGCATTCTTTTAAGATCTGCAAACAGCGAGTAGTCACTGGGGGCTAGATCTGGACTGTACGGTGGGTGTGAAAAAAATTCGAAGCGCAATTCGTTCAATTTGACTATCGTTTTCGTGGGCTTGGGGCACGGAGCATTGTCTTGGTGAAAAATTACTTCTTTTTTATTTTGCATTTGAGGACGTTTTTTCTTTATTTTTTCATTCAATTGATCCAATAACGCCATGTAATATTCACTATTAATTGTTTTTACTTTTTCAAGGTAGTCAATAAGCGAAATTCCATGCGTATTCCAAAATACGGATGTCATAACCTTGCTAGCTGACGTTTGAGTTTTTGGTCGCTTTGGACGTCTTTCGCTGGCTGCTGACCACTCAGCTGACGATCTTTTAGATTCAAGCGTGTAGTAATGAATCCATGTTTTATCCATTGTCACGTATCTACGAAGAAAATCCTGTATATTTTGCTTAAGCAGTTCCAGACAACGTTCTGAACCGTCGATGCGTTGTTGTTTTTGATCGACAGTGAGCAAACGCGGCACCCCCTTTGTACACAGCTTTCTCATTGACAAATGACCATCAAAATAGAAAATACACTGCCTTCTGATACCTTTAAATTCTCTTCTATCTCACACAACTTCAATTTACGATCGGCTGAAACGATTTCATGGACTTTTTTGATGATTTCTGGAACAACTGCAGAATTTTGGCTACTTAAACGTTCAACGTCTTTTGTGTCTGTACGACCGCGTTTTAAGTCAGCATATCATGTCTTAACAGCTTCTTGCGATGGAGCAGAGACCGGATAACATTTATAAAGCCAGTGTTTTGCTTTAACAGTGGTTTTCCCCATCAGAGAATAATGTTTAATTAGCACACGGAATTCCTTTTCATCTATGGTTTCCAAGCAGTTGCCACTGTTGCCACAAAAATCACTGTAACTTTATAACTAAACAAGATATTATCTCGAAATTTTGACACGGTGCCGTTTGAAAGTTAGTAATACTAGGTTAGGCTTAGAAAAGTCAACAGGCAGCGCCATCTATATGTTAGGCCCGTGACTTATTGAGTGATGTGTTATATATATATAAAGGAGAAAAACGGCACGTTCATTTATTTATTCACTTACTCATCTCATGATATCTCCGAAAATATTAGAACTATAGACTTGAAATTAGGTGGACATGTTCCTTTCATGGAGTAGAAATGTGCTAAGAAAGGGGTTTTTTTTTACGAAAATCGATTCCCAACAGAGGTTGTAAAAGGTTGAGTGCCGTTACACGAAAGTATTCTCGTTTTTGAACTATAAGACCTACAGATTTGAAATTCGGCAGATATGTTCCTTTAATGTACAGAACCGCTACTAAAGAGGTTTTTATGAAAACTGACCCCCAAGGGCGATGCGAGGGGTTAAAAAACGGCGTTATAGTTGAATATTCCGTTTTTGAACTATTTGACCTACAGACTTAAAATTTGACCGGTATGTTTCTATTATGGAGTAGAGATCCGTAAAAAAATTAGCTTTGAAAAAATAGAGCCTCGAGAGGGTTTTTGAGGGCATTTTATGTTTGAAAAAAATCCCTTTTTTAAGCTACCCAACCAACAGCTTTGACATTTAGAAAACTCGCTACTTTTGCTGAGCAAAGATCAGCTAAAAAGGAGGTTTTCACAAAAGTGTCGATCCACAAGGGGGTTACGGGGTTGATATAGATAAAAAAA